>LPNX010999772.1:397569-417947 GCA_001517045.1 Pseudotsuga menziesii
GTAGGTGGGTTTTAATGTTTTGTACTTTTCCAACACTATGATTTGCACGTCAAGTTCTCACTTACCAACATCCAATGTCAAATCTTCAAGCCAATCACCATTAGAGGAAATTTCAACTCAAAATGGGCCTCCTAAAAAAATAATAAAATAATATTTATTAATTTTGGAGGAAGAAAAGAAAAAAACTACATTTTTGTTTGTATTTTCAACATATCTCCTCGTGTTTTTACTCAAATTTATATCGGGAGAGCTTGTTAAATTCCGCATCCAACGAGTACCTGCTCGGCATACTTTTTATGGACTCCGCTACCCCAAAACAAGAAATACTTGAAAAAACGTGATGATGATCAAGTATTTTCAGGTTTTCACATATCTTAAACAACCTAGTATCATGCTTTGATGGACTTATTTTATTTGGACACTCCATTATGATATGTTATATTTGCTTAGGAGCGACATGCTTTTTTGTATAAGTGGGTACTGAATGAATCATTACATATATATATATAATTTCCTATTTGAATTGTGTGATACATTATGCTTTTGTGTTTAAGTTATATTATCACTTGATTTATATGAATTTATAAGGTATAGCATTGTGATGTCATTGATAGGTTTTGAGTCTTTTATCCAAGTCTCATAAGCATGATTGACCCTAATAGGGAATCAGATAATGTGACTAAAGAAGGGGGTCAAGATTTTATGTTGGTCTTACCTTGAAAATCTATGCATTTCATTTTTTATGCATTGCCTTTAATCATTGACACCAAAATTTGATTTTCTACATACAAAGTCTATGACAAGCTCCAATTGGCACTCACATGGGATTTTGACACATTCAAACTAGTATGCATGTATGCAAATCACTATGGAATATCCAAATTCTCATTAACACACATTATTAAACCATGCAATGCCTTTTGAAGAAAAAGTAAAACATGGTTTGTGGCATAGTTCAAGATTCAATTAAGGGCAAATGGATTTTGTTGATACCATTTCCTTCATAAGATAAATGGTCAATGGGAAATGCCTCCCTATGGGAAAACATGACACACTCACCTTATTTATAGAGGTGGAAACCCTATATTTGTTTTGGTATGTACAATCAAGTTCATATACCTCTAGGAAATACTTGTGTTTAGATAAAACAATAAAAATGAAGTAACAACAAAAAGATACCAACCAAAAAGCATCACAATCGTCAATACAATTACAAGTATAAAATCAATATCTATAAAAGGACCAATACCTTAAAAAAGGACCATGCAAGTTCTTACTAACTCCTTTTATCTTTTGATAAAACACTTAAAAAAGAAAGCTATTACACAAAACAAAATTCTCAATTTAGAAATATTACTCATTCATTTTACATCATGTTAATGAAATATACTTTCCAAGACCAGAAGCAATAAAACAATGACCAATCTATCTAGAAAGAGAAGCAACATTATAGCTCTATATTCAAAGAAGTTTGAAAAATAAGGTACTTGCACAAATTTTAGCATTCATAACCAAAGGCATATCCAAATGTGTTATTTAGCCTCCCAAGGGTTTCAAAACATGAATCCCAAATTAAGATAGTTTATAAGTATGTAAACCATTGTATTCCTTATGGAAATCATAAAAGTCTGAATTGACTTTGAAACAGTCAATTGAAATAGTTTAGATCTATATGAGTCATTATATCTCTTACGGCTAAATTGCAAATAAGCAATAATTTTTCATTTATGTGTAAAGATAGTAGTTTCATCAAATTGAAAGTGGGAGAATCCAAGACATGAAAATAAGATATTCATAGTGCATTTTTCATGGTGACTGTTGTCACAAAATGTATTGAATAAAGAATTTCATTTATGTGTAAAGATAATAGCTTTATCAAATTGAAAGTGGGGCTGGGAAAATTTTAATAATCCAGATTCTTCTTAAAGTGTAGAAACCTTGGTGAATCTTTCTAGTTACCAGATATCCAACCATAAAATGTTTGACGATATTTTAAAAAAATTATTCAAATTTCTAAGGGTTTTATATAGTTTTTGCACAATTTTGGCAATTTCTAAAGTAATTTATTTTAATCATATGGAATTTGGGCAAATCATATTGGAAAAAAAATGGAAAATGACGAATATTTTTTTGGAAAAAAACCTTGAAAATTATCCTATGGGCTAAATTTCTCCCCTAAAATTATCCTTGAAATGGGGGATTTGAATACACGAAAATAATATATTCAAAGTGCATTTTTCATGGTGCAATAATCACAAAAGAAAAGGAACAAAGAATTGGGAGGAAAAATGAATAATTTTGAAAGCTTGGAAAGCTTCACTTACAAGATTTATAGTAAGAGTTCATGATGAGATGGACTGGAGGAATGTATTCATCCTCCAAATAAGTAACGAGTAATTTAAATTATAACTAAATACAAGCTAGAGCCCTAACCACTTGAAACCATTTGTGCTTAGGTGTCATTGATCTTAGCAGTGCCATTAGTATCTTTGTCGACATATTCTTTGATATAGTCATGGAAGGGCCTTACCTTGTTCTCTTCCTTTATCTTCAATGTCAAAGATTTTCCTTCCAATTCATGAAAATCATTGATTAACTATTGAGTTGTGTTCCACACTTCCAATTGTTTGCTCTATGACAAAGGAGTTTGTGGAAGGTATCTAACACAAACTCAATGTAGTATAGTGCACCGTCATATTTGACCTTCTAGGAGGAAGGAGGTTTTATTTGGGGGCGTATGATAGTTTCCATGTAAATATGCAAA
The DNA here is from genome assembly GCA_001517045.1 of Pseudotsuga menziesii. Taxonomy (NCBI): domain Eukaryota; kingdom Viridiplantae; phylum Streptophyta; class Pinopsida; order Pinales; family Pinaceae; genus Pseudotsuga; species Pseudotsuga menziesii. Next base: position 400,334 of record LPNX010999772.1, read on the forward strand.
ACAGTAAAGATTTAGTGGGGGTTATATTCCTTAAATTATCTTTTAATCACACACCCTTAAACCAATAGTGCTCACTATATTTAGATCAATCACAAGCACATATAGATCATTGGCGTATAACATTAACACAAAGACATACTAATTTGATTGACCATTGTATTACCAACTTGAATGATATTACATAACTTTGACATAGAACTCAACATAGAGTGCACAACTCTCGATTCTGAATTCTTCACTTAACCACTTCAACAACTCTCTTAATTATATTGCATGCCTTGTATATATAGGCAACTGGAATAGTTACATAAGATTTTGGAAAGTATTAGGGAATCTGGCATCTATAACCCACTCATATAAAAGAGTCTAAAAGCATCTAGATATCTTTATAAAAATGCATAGAGGATTGAGGGAATTAGGCACATATGGTGTATATGATGACTCCTTAGTCTTTTCATACTCAAGCTTTTATGGAATTGAGTACTCTGAATTCTGGGATCTCTTCTCGTTTATGGATTCATCTTTTGCCAAAATCTGCTCTAGGCCAACACATAGTCAAAATCAAGACACAACAACTCCCCAACCACACCTTCCGACTCACCTCCAAGTTGGGTTCTTTGTCTCATTTATAAAAAAGGGACTCCAAGTTTGGAAATTCTCTAGCTACTACAAATCTTAACCTAACATCAACCATGTGCTCCATGACCAATATCTCTCTTGCACAGTAGACACACCGCTTGCACCCATTGAGTGCGACACCCTGGCTTGTAGTAGCGCCCTCTTGTGTAGATCTTTGATTATTGTGAGTAGAATTTGACAGCTTATTGTCCAATGATTTAGATAGAGAAGAAATTTGGTTAAAGTCAAACTAGTATACCAAGGTGAACCTCAAATATTCCCTTGGTGTAATTTTGAGTGCTCAAAACTACATTAACAAATCCCCCCTCAAAATATGGTTGATATCTCTTATTGACTACAGTTAATATGGTTTATAGGATTCATCAAATCCTTTCTTTTTTCCTCCACAACCTTATTGATTCTAAATGTAGAGTTATCTTAAGAATGGTGGCGATAAAAATACGGAACCAAAATTGTAAACAGAATTGATGGCCTAATTCTTCTTTTAATTCTATCTACGTCAGCTATACCTAGCTAATAAGAGCACAAAAGAAGATTACTAGACTTGTGAATAGTGTTGCAACTCAGTGAAAGCACATTTACATTTGACTCTAACATCTACACATTCTACCAACTCTAATGATCATTATGAGGACTTTGTGACTCTATTTTAAGAATGTGTGTCTTTGATATGGCTGATGGTTAATATGAAGAATTTGTGACTCTATTTTAAGAATGTGTGTCTTTTATACGGTGGGTAATAGTAGTCTCTTTACAAAGTATCATCACAAATTTTGAAGGATATAGTTTTTTTTTTCAGAGGAAAAAATACCAGTCTTTGTTATTCATAGGAATCAAAAGACATCATTTACAAATAGCATCAATGATCACAGTAAAAAACAATGCATAATCATAATGCTGAAACAAAGCAGACCAAGCCAATCAAGTAAAGACAAAAACTCTGATCGTAGCAGACTTTTCTCATCATCCCTGATAGATCAGGTCAAAATATATTATATATGTTCGAAGATGATCGTCAAACAGACATTCATGAGCAAAACTCACAGGCAGAAAGGTCTCAAAACGAACAGAAAATGGTGATCAATCAAATGCTGAAAACATGCTAAACAAAAAAGGCTCAACAGCATGGAAGTGGTTGTGAGGCCTCTTCCCTTAACGTGATTAAATTGGATGCCCTTTCCTAGGTGTAAGTGCATTATTATGTCTTAGTCACATTCAAGGTGACCCATCCCACTCATTTGGACGGAGCGAGAGTAGAACTCGGGAGAAAACGGAAGAACAACAATGCGAGGACGTAAATGCATTGCAATGGACCCAATCTTCATTACAAGCAAAGAAACGAAAAGGTAAATGCGTCGCTTGAGAGATTCGAACTCTCGCGGCGAAACCCCATGTGCTTAGCAGGCACACGCCTTAACCACTCGGCCAAAGCGACAGAGGTGTTGGATTTCTTATTGTTTATCAACTTACTGGTGTAAATAATTGTCCGCCCAAATGAGAACGTTGAGACTTTCAAATTTCAACTAATTTCTCAAACTTCAAAAACTAGTTCAACTAAGTTCGAAACTTCCAAATTTCTACTAATTTTCTAAAAATTATTTATTATTGGTTGATTTTGAAGAAAATATTTTATTTACAAAAGAATTTATAAATCATACTATTAATTTAAAACTTTGCCATGATATAATTAAATTAAAAAGAGTTTGTTGATACCATTGACATTGTATTCGTATGAGAAAACATTTTACACTATTCAGAACTCTGCAATTTCTGTCGAGTGGATGCAATAAGAAGTTGGAATGCTCTCTCATCTCATTGTTTTCCAATCAAAATTTTGCATAGTATTTAATAATTCAAGCATAGTTATGTTCTTAGAATTTTAGTGAAGGTGAGATATTGTTAACAATCGACAAAACTTTCTTCAGTTTTGAAACACCATTTGTTGGAAAATATGTGTATATTGCTTTATAGTATTTATTTGGGTTTAAAATTGTGAATATTTGTCGTTTGTGTTGTAATTTTGATTTTGAATGCATACATAAAACTAAATTCAAAAATTATGGGCTTGGTGTTCTTTTATAAGAATTTTAAAATCAAATTTACATTTTCCATTAAGAGTTGTAGAGGACATTTTTGCAAATTTGGAAATATTAACATCTTAAATGGTATATGTTGTGATTAATTAAATATGTTTCTTTAAAAGTTGGAAAGATTTCAAAAATTAGAAGGAATAAGAAACTCAAAGGTTAAAAGTTGTATATAGTTAACCATTGTATATGTTTTATCACAATATCAAACCAGAGTCGAATAGAATATTGCATTCCCTTGTACTTTGTTGTCATTTGCTTTGTTTTTGGATTTTTCCAGGGAGGAATGGTCACTTGTTGGGTAGACGAAACAATCAATTTATCTAGTTTCTTGTTAGAAAATAAACAGGCCTTACTATATTTAGGAAAATTATTTGATTCCTATTAGGTATGCATGTTTTAAGAAATGATTATTTGTGCAAATGTATATAAATGCATCTTCTAAGTATTGCGTGATATAGTTGGTTCATATAATTTGAGGAATAAGCTCTTACTAGTCATGTTCTTTGTGTATTGGTAGAGTATTAGTAGAGGGAAAATGTAGGTATTATTCATAAATTCAAGAGGAAAAAAATGACAAGTACTCCAAATAAATTATGCATGGGAGGAGGTGGTGCATCATGCTATAAATGAAATCTTCATAGCACACCAAAGAAATATCTAGAGACAATGAAGACTTTAGAGGTTGGAGAGTAGATAAATCTTCCAAAGTTTCACATGAATGCTCATTTAAAATACCAATTTAAGGGTCGCGAGAGCATTCAATTTAAGGAAGAGAGTTCTAACTAATTTAGAGTTTTAGACTTAGTTGGAGCTCAAATGTCACTTCGTTGTCTAATTTCTTAGGTATTGAGTTACAAATTTGACACGTTAATTTAGAGTTTTTCAAAGTTGTGATACTTGTGTGTCAAAATGTGCCACATCTCCTCCCATCCATTTGGGTCTAAAGCATGGAAACAATGGCTAGACATGAAACTATTCTCCATGAGATGGAATGCTTCCATATTCAACAAAAATAAACATATTCCTCAATATTTAACCTTCCATTTCCTAACTTGTAGCTATCTAAAAACTTTGGGGATCAATGGGTGTTGATTCCATCTGTATAAAGGTGCATTTCTCATACTCCAACATAATCGAGTCAAAGAAAAAATTGGAAGGTGAAATCACACACATCGACATGACTCACACTATTTGTACAAGTGACAACCTCTATGTTGAAGTCTACTTGGGGGATGTTGACCGCTTATATGTGGAATGCTAGAGAAAAAGAAAGAGCAAGTATTTGCCAAAATTATTCTTGGTTGTCATGTCTATCCTAACTTTGGATGTATATGTTATAAACTTTGCAACTCCTTCCTAGAGGGAAGGGCATCTACCATTGTACTATGGATGTTATTTAGAGGGAAACAAGACTACAAAAAGTTTCTTTGATTTAAGGCATGTGGTGTTGGAATCTAACGATTTTGAAAGTAATTTCCCCAAATCGATTAGTGATTGTGCCTATGACAATGAATTGGAATCCAGGATGGAAGAAGAGAAGTGGTGAGAGGAATTATGGATCGAATCAGAGTTAAGGTTTGATCTTGGTATTTTATATCGCCCTCTAGATTTGTTGAACTGTTGAACCTTGAGAAACACCAAAATATGTGATGTGGTCCATAAGGAAATTACTAATAGTTGTAAAGGAAACATTAGGTTTGGAAGGACAAGTCGATACTAATAATTGGTTTGGAAGGACAAATGGAAGGCAACGACTCATTTTGAAGAACATGTAGACAAGGGTGGTTTCCCAAAACTAGTTCTCTATGATGACCGAATTTTGGGAAAAAACCCTCCCTAAATAAATGCCTTTGGAATGAAAATAGTTGTTAGTTTAAATGGAAATTTGTAGCCTCCACTCATGAAAAAAATTGAAATTTGTGTTGTGAGATATTCCCAAATATTAATATGAGAAAATGATAAATATTATGGAGTCCCACGGATTCAAATAATCTTTGTAGAATGTAATTATAGGGTGATACTTTCTTCAATCTACACAATGCTTTGAACCATGACAATATTATTATGGATATTCCATTCAAGATTAGGAAACAATGTGATCATGATGCAACCCTAAACACAACTTTAGTGATAATGGTACCCCCCCCTAACACCACACCCAATGCTAATGCTAGTTTGTTACTAAATTTACCATGTTGTCACACCAATACACCAACAATGCCCAAATCTCAACAAGTACAATAATTCTTTTAAGACTTTAATAACTACAATGAGCATCTTCAATGGCAATTCAATAATTAACTATTTACACCATATCATTGACAAATTAATAAATTTATTTAGAATTAACTATGATTGAGATAGATCATCACAACAGGATTTGAACACGAATTCCGACGTCATCCGACATTTCGCACAGATGTGTCGGACAACAATCAATCAACAAAATGCCGATAACAAAATATTTATAGAGACGTCGAAAATCCGACACTAGTGAGACGGATTTTCGACCCTGGTAGTGTCAAGGAACCGACACTACAAGGGTCGGATCTTCGACGTCTGTGAAAGCAAAATTGGCAGTTATCCGACACTGGAGCGTCGGATATCCGACGGGCGGTATAGATGTTTTTATAGAAAAATAATTAAAGTTTACATGATTTTAATTTTTTTAATAAATATATAATAAAAATATCGTAATGGAACGATCAGTCTGCGGTGGATGCGAACCTGCGGCGGTTTTATGCGGATCTCATAAAGCGGGAGCCCATGGGGGCTCCATGGAGGACAGTGATAGGTAAGGCATTTTAAATTTATTTTTACAGGAAGGAACAGTTTTTGGTATTTGGTTTTTTGCCGGAACATGGGAACAAAAAGGAAGGCCGTGATCAGTATGGAGACAGACGATGTTTTACCAGAAGACATGGTATATTATTCAGCTGACCCGTGGCACAGGTTACACGTCTTCACACCTCCAGAAATTCCCGCAATCTCGTCACCAGGAGCTGTCCATAATGCCCTTGAAAAATTGCCAGCTGGACTAGAAGCTAGGGTTTCGGACATGCCATCACCCGCAGAAGAAGGGATGTTAGGTATTTTTGTAGCAAGGCCGTTAAACCCAGCCATAGGGGGAACACCTTTCACCCTTTTTTCGGCAAACCAGCTCTCTCATAATGCAGAAGCCCTCCGCAGTGATCTACCTCAATCGGAGCTTCAATATCCCCCTTCAGAGGAAGCCATAAACAGAGGAGGCAACCCACTAGCAGCGCAAACAACATCCATCGTAGAACAGGTATAGGTACAGTCGTCGAACGGGCTTCCGAGCAGCCCTCAGATAAACCCCAACTCAGGAAGCAAAGATGCCCCATCTGATAAAAGCTCAGAGGAATCCTTCCCCAACTCCAAAAAACGGAAAACCCACTGTATAAACACGTTCAGAGGAGAATGTAACCTAGTTTACAGTGTAAATGTTTCCATGACAGAAGCATAGGAGATGGATGGGCTGGCCCTTGTTGGAAAAATCAGAGGACGAAACCCAACACAAGGGAAAATGGAAGATTGGGTTAGAAATAATTGGACTGGGATGCAAGGTGGAAGCCCAGATATCACACCATTAGCAAAGGGCTGGTTCGGATACCAGTTAAATTGCAGAGAGGATGAAGACCACATCCTCAGGAAATGCTGAACATATGGAAAAACCCCTTTCCAGCTTAAAAGATGGATGCCTCCGTTTGATGCGGACACAAAAAGATTAGACACCATACCAGTCTGGGTCCACCTTCCAGGGTTACCTTGGGAACTTTGGAACCCAGACTCACTCAGCGACATTGGAAATCCTTTGGGGACTTTCATTGAGGCGGATCTATCCTACCAGCAAACAAAAATATGAAAGGTTGTGAGGATCTTAGTTTCGCTGAATATCAGAACAAGACTAAGGGAATATTTAAATTTAACTTGTCAAACCAAAACAAAAAAATAGCTGCTAGACTATGAGGGATTCCTGTTTCATTGCCACAGATGTCATGAGACAAGACACTTGGCAAGAAACTGTCCCAACTATGTTCCCACAACCTCCGGCAGAAAGAAATAGGTTAGGCAAATAGGGGCCTTGAGCTCAAAAGAAAACATCCCGAATCCAGGATTGGCGAAAGAACACCCCATGACAGAAGCCAAAGAACAGCCGCTGGATCGCCTGGAAGGACTAGCAGCAGTAGCAGAGGGTACAAAACAACCATTGGATCAACCGAAAAGAGCGGGAGCAATAGCAGCAGAAGGGCCTCCTCAATAGACGAAACAGCGTCCGATCGCATCTCCCCCACCGGGTATGAACACTTCTTCCCTTAGCAATCATCTGAATGATTTATCTTTGAATGAGGAAAAATATTTGCCTACCCCTATCACAAACAGTCCCCCTCCCCCAAAAAACGGCACCTCCTCCCCCGCATTCAAAAGTACCTCCAATTCAAACTAGATAGCCTCCCCTTCCGCCATAAAAAATTACTCGCCCACTCAGTCCTCCTCTATCCATTTCCACCTTTGTTCAAGGGACGTTCCAATCCCTCAAAAACCAAAAATCCCTACAAAAGGACTAGGGGTAAATCCCAGGATCACATCCAAAGGGAAAGGGAGAGGAAGACCACCTCACCTCTCTATGGCCCAAAGCATGGTGATTAAGGATAAGGCAAGTGGCAGACAAACAACCATTTTTCGGGGCACTTAGAGCAGTGCAAACCCCAGATGGGGTGCCCAAATGAAATTTGTCTCCCTAAACTGCAAGGGTCTGGCAAGCACCCGAAAAAAGCTTGCCCTAAAAAGGATGATGGAGGTTCTATCACCAAAAGTCATCCTTCTACAATAAAAAATGGGTCTAGAGCTGGACGTTGAAACTAGTTTAACATCACTTCTTCCGCAATACTCTTTCACAGTGCAAAGTGCCATCGGCCACTCTGGAGGTCTAGCAATTGGATGGAAGAAAACAAGCATTTGGTGCACAAACTTAGGAGGTGCATGCTTATATCTAAATCAAATTCATTTTTTTCAAATTTCTTTGGGCCTGGGAACTGGAACCAACAACTATGCAGAACTCATGACATTGAAATTACTTCTCTGTTTTGCCAATGAAAGAAATTGCAGACAGTTACAAGTATATGGTGACTCAATGGTGGTTATAAACTGGATGAATAAGATACAAAAATGTAGAACTGCTTCTCTAGATGCATTATTTGAAGAGACAACCCATTATCTCTCATTCGTTGAATCAATCTCTTTCACTCATGTTTACAGGGAGTTAAATAAGGAGGCAGACAGGCTCTCAAAGAAGGGTCTGACATTGCAATGGGGTGAATGGAAAATTTTGGAAACACAGGACTCCAAGGCCACGGAATATCCGCACAGGCCTTTTATAAATCCATCCCTCTAAAACTTTTTGTAAATTTGAAATATATTTTTGAAAGCATAGCACAAAATCAGTCTTCATGCATAGGAAGGAAAAAATTTCTCAGCTGAACAGTCCATGTACAGTTCGATGAATGGAACAGTTTTTGGTAATTCTTGATTATAAAAAAATTTGAGTAATTTTTATTTATAAAAAAAAAAATTATTGCTTTTTTCCTCTGTTTTATGAATGAATGCTTTACTGAATTGTAAACTGATTTTTTTTTTCTGCCATTGACTAAATTAATGTTTTAATGAATGAGTTAATGAATGGTTTTTTCAGCTGTTGAATGATTGAATGGTTTAATGAATGTTTTAATGAAAACATTTTTCAACTATTGAGTGAAATAATTTGCATTGTAGATGCATTGTTATTTGCTTTGTGAAATAGTGAAATAAATTGTTATTTGCAAGTATAGGCATTGGGTTTGGGGAGTTGAGAGTGATGTGAGGGGGGGAGGGGCCATAAGAGCTTCCACCTTCACGTGGTTTGTCCTGTTTAGTAGAGAATATTAAATTATTCTCGAAACAAAGAGGAGCTCAATGAATGGTAAGGAAGAATACATTAAAAAACATCTATTTCTATATTTTTACTGTGTAATTTTCACTATTGCTATTTGACTCCTCCATTGGAACTTGTTACAAATAGTGTTGAGAAACATTTCCATAGTAAAGAGGCAAGAAATGAAGTTTTTATTAGATCGATGGCCTTATATACATAGTATTTTTGGTTATCCATGTTTTATCAGGTGATATATTCTTAACAATTAATTTACTTGAATAGTTGAATAGTATTGTAATTTACATTGTAATAGAATTGTATTTATTTAGATTGTTTTTGTTATTTTCATAAACAAACATAAATATATTTGATGGGTCTTAACATGAAACTATTGCAACAGGACAAAAAATGAAGTATGTTGAATGATGTTTTGAAAGGTAAAGCATAAGAAGACAGTGTGAAGATCCAGAAATCAAGGTATAAATATGTTTTCTTTGGTTTGATTGAGTTGTGTATTGGGTATTTATGCATGTGCACACACATACATTTAGTTGAAGATGATGATTACCATACATAGAGGTGAACTTTGTTATATCTAATCTAAACAATTACCTTAAATATTTTGATTTATCGTGATAACTGGCCCCTTGGTAATACTTTACCAATACCATATAGCTAGGACAACAAAATTAAATGTAGGCATTTCATTACAAGAAATTTGATAGGCATTTGAGTTTGATGGGAATATTAAAGGTCAAAAGACAGAAAAAGATAGATAGACTTGTGAGGAAAATGGTATCTGAAGCTTTGTTTCCCTATTATTCCGCATGAGTATATGGTTATTTGCCCCAGTTTATCTTTCTCTAGTAGTTTTCTAATTTGTTTATTAATCTCATATCTTGTTCAACTTTAATGGTTGATTATGCAGTGGTAAACCTATGTTTATGTTTGTGCTTAGCCCTACAGGTTGTGAGTTGGGCATGGTACACATTGGTATTTTCAATTTCCATTGTAACCTTTCACCCCATTGTACACATTGGTATATCAACATGAATTACCAGCTGAGTTAACCATCCTTTTAAGGGTTTATACAAGTACTCCTTAGCCTAAAAAGAATGCTTTTGGAAGGCAAAATTCAATTTTATTGTTGAGATTTCCCCATAACTCAAATATGATCCTAACCTGGTTGATTTTGCAGGTCTTTTTGATAGGTTTTAGGGCTAGAAACGATACTAACACTGATCAGTAATGAAAGAGTCCCTAAATTTCCCTACTAAACAATTAAATGGGGTCATTGTAAGGCATAAAGTAACCTTTTATCAAGGCCAAATTATCCCAACCCCTGAAACATGCCAAGTATGAAACCCTAGATCTGACTTTTGACTTTTTTTTAGGTTGCTTCTCAAGTTCGTGGATGTAGACAAGAAGATAGGTGACGCACTGGAGGATCTAGGGCTAAATAGGCAAACCAAAATTTGAGGGTGGCTTATAATTTGAAAATTGTTGTTATTTTTGGATTATTGAATTTTATAAATTTCTAAGGTTTTCTAGTTTATAAAAACGCAGATCTAATCTAACACTACACTAATCACGCAAATGCATATATTTACACATTAAATACTACTATGTTTACCTCTAGGGTTTGTTGGAGGATCCTAATTAGGGAAAAAATCAGAGATATAAGGACAAACAAGAGAAAATTCCTTCAAGAGGATGTTCAATTGTAACATGTAAAAGTTGACAAAAGATGGTAAAAAGCCCTAATTCAGAGAAAATGCAGCATTCAATCCAGAGAAGCATAATTTCACCAAACTTTACCATTGGAGCAACCAAGAAAACCCTAGATCCTCCTTGTGCTTGTGTTCTTCCAACAATGCTAGCATCAATCTTGCATGTGCATGAAACCATAGAATTCACCCATCATTTTACCATAAATCTAAAGAAGAAATAGTAATATATTTGATAAGTTTCCCCTGTGAATCCATAGGCAAGACTATATCATTAGAATGCATTAACAAAGCTAGAGTAGGATTTTTAAGCAAAAACTTTGAAAAAACATACAATTTATTTTTGTGATCAACTTTTTCGTGGGCTTCATTTTGCTTGTCAAAAGTGGGCCAATCTAATGCTCCTGCAACTCCACAGCCATTGTAAACCAGTATTTATATGGAATCATTGGTTTATGCTCTTCAATATGAAGGCCCTCTTAAAGATTTCCTCTTTGGACAAAGTCATAGACAATAAGGCATTCCTTGCCCCGTGCATAATAGCTAATACAAAGTAGTTAGATGGTAATCGTTGTGCTTAATACTTAGCCACCGATGTTGGTTATAATAGAACATTATGTTTGCTTGTAGTAAAAAGCAACTGTGAAGCCTTATAGAGTTTCTTTTCTTCTGGAAAATACTTTATTATTAGACCGTGAGATATCTCGATTTCAATATCTATTTGTTTTAGCAGCCAAAGCCTTCATCGACTCCATTCACTGCATCAAAGGCATTGACCCACTGATCATTGGTCTTCTTATAATTAAATCTTTCATAAAATCTCTGTTGCCATCTCTTTAGGAAAATAAAGGGATTCACTAGCTGCAAAAGGATTGGATGCTATAAACTCATGCTCCCAGCCTGTAGAAAACACAACAGCAACACAAAGCATAAAAATGGAAAGCCTATATAATAAATTACAAAGGGAAATGCATGATAAATTTGGATAAATTGGGTTATAAGGGAGATCAATGTTTTTTCTGCATTGCCAGCCTCTCCCAGGGATCCACTTGTCACTATTTTGTTGTCTAAGTAATGGTAGAGGGAATCACTGTCTTTGAAAGGCAGTTGAGCGAGGATACATAGTGATTTAGCTTTGGGAAGGTAAATTGTTGTCTCTGCTGTATTTGGACAAGGACAAGGACACCATGAACACCTTCTGCATGAGAGTAAGGTATTGCAAGTTTAAACATAGTATTGTTTTTACTTTTTTGGGGGTTTTATATGAAACAACATCTAAGATAGTTCAGTCAGGGTCAATTCTAACAGCTATCTAGTTGAGGTCAATTTCCCATAAGTGTATTTTAATTCTTTAGTTAGGACTCATGAATCATATTTATACTGAAAGGTAAAAGGATTTGTTTATTAACTTAGATTTATATCAGATCCATGATTTTTTTGTTCTTTGAGATGTGTTTTAAAATCACTATATTTGATATTCCCAAGGAATAAATAAAAATATACATTTGACTAGTCCTGTGAGGACTCAAGTGTGTTGGATACTGTTTTGTTGTCCATCATTCAAAAACAAAGAAATTTAAGAAAACTATTAAAAGTCTTCCTTACGTATTCTCTAGGATACTCAATTTTTCATCAATACAGAATCATCAAAAGAGTCATAATATCTAAACCAGCAATACAACAAGATGAGCATAACCAGTGTGTACATCCCTCCGCTATGACTCCGAGCTAATCTGCCATTAAGTGGTTGTTAGTACAAGTCTTTTCTGAATTAGATAGGAAGTGACTTTTCTAAATTCTTGTTTGGTTTAGGTACCCTTCTGTAACAACAAAGTATATTTAGAAAGCTTGTCTGCCATTGAGTTGAAATCACATATCTTGAATCACATAGACTTGGAGAAGGCTCAATTGGGTCTTGGGCACAGCTACAACAGAGCCAACGTTAAATTCAATGTCAATCGAGTGGATAACATGGTTATACAGGCTATTAGTCTTCTCGATACCTTGGACAAGGACATCAACACCTTCTGCAAGAGAGTAAGGTATTGCAATTTTAAACTTAGTTTTGTTTTTACTTTTTTTGGGGTTTTATATGAAACAACATTTAAGATAGTTCAGTCAGGGAAAAATTCTAACAACTGTCTTTTATACAGCGAAAAATCTCAGAATAATGGTGAGGTACCATTACTGGAACATGCTCCAATCATGGGAACATACTCAACATACTTGTTTTCTGCAGGCCTGCAATCCATGACTGAGGAGCAATTGACCGCAAACAATGAACGATGTTGCTCAGAGAAATTTGACAAAATTGGCAGCTCTTTAGTGTTTTCTCTCAAATCCATCACTGACTGTTCAGAAACTTGTTGATTCTTCTTGCCTGTAATCTCAAACTCAGGTTTGTTCTCACTTGTATTCTCAAACTCAGCGCCCAAAATGTCTGACAATTTTGAATGTAAAGACTCTCTCTTTGAGCCCTTTGACACACTCCACATATTAACCTTTGCTCGATCATCTGAGCTGCTTGTCAACTCACCAATGTTTGGTCCAAACAAGTTTCCTTCAGTGGTCAAATTCTAGGCTGAAACCATGTGGGGGTAAGTGAAATCCTTGGATTTTTTTTTAAAAATCCACCAACAAGCGTCGCTTTTCCGACGTTCTTCCGACACTCTGGTAAACCCATCCGATGGCTGTGTCATGACTTTGACACTTCCGCCCATTGGACGACCGACGATTAAAGTGTCGGACCACGTCAGAAGGCCGAATCTTCCACTGTCGGATGGCGTTGGATTTTCGACACTCTCTGGATAAAAATACCAACGACGTCGCCATTCCTTCGGCACTTCTGTCCATTGGAAGGCTGATGCTTCAAGGGTCGGAGGACGTTGAATTTTCGACGGTTTATGAAATTTTGATTGGCACTTTGGAAGGAAAAATGGTTGAATATGTGACACAATGGTGTGTCGGATCTTCGCCCCACATTAGTAGAATGTCGAAGATCCGATGCTACGCCACCAATGGCAAAAAAAAGTGTATGTGTCGAAAATGCAATAGAGAAGTGTCGAATTTCAGACATGCAAGGTGTCGGATTTTGGGTTGAAATTCTATTGTGCATGCATTATATGTGATGGATGATCAAAGTAGACCCAATCATTATCAAGACTAGACAACTTAAGGCTCAACTCTAATTAGACTTAGCCTAGATATTTGATATTATACTTTGGGGTTTTCTCATAAATTTGGAACAACTTGGTACTATCCTTTCATGGAGTTATTTTATTTGGACACTCATTATGATATGTTATACTTGCTTATGTGCAACATGTCTTAGAAATATGTGTTTGATGAATGAATCATAATGTGCATGATTTTCTAAGTGAATCATGTGGCACATTATGATGTTGTGATTAAGTTTTATGATCACATGGTTTATATGAATTTATATGGTATATCATTTTCATGTTTCTAATCGAGTAACGAGTGTGACAAAAGAGTACCATGAGCATGATTATAATATCCTGAAGGTAAGCCCTGGACATATGTGATTTTTGTTATTTGTTATTATGTGGCACTAGGTTCCTGGACTATGGAATATGGACATTATTACTATTATATCATTTTTATAATGACCTGTAACTAAATAATGGCTCAATGTGGATATTAACATTGATGGGGGGTCTTGGATTCCACATGTGAAGGGTTTGGGGTTAGGAGTGGTGGCTCCCCCTATCAGTACTCTTGTCTACCTAATTTTGATGTTATTGGACTAGGGTGGTCTTATTTTGTCCAATTAATGTTTTTCATGCATTCATGTACCATGCACCCATGCACCCATGCACATGCACGTGCACCCAGAAACCATGCACATGAAACCATGAACCATGCATCACACACCTTGGTTACTCCAGTGAACTAGAGTAGCTATTAGCTAGTTCGAGTCTGATTGGTTAATTGGAGTTGTACTTAGTTAATTAGTTTCCAAGTTTAGTAGTATTCAATTAACGAGATGAATTCGAGGTTATGGGTGAAATTCGAGTTAAATCCATGCACGAGGAGTAGTTTATAGGTAATATAGAGTCAGTTATGGCGGGTCTGAGTTAGTTTTGACAAATTCGAGCTAGAAAGTGACTAGGAGTGTGCTTGTAAGTGATTTAGAGTCAATCTCAATGGATTTGAGTTATTATGTTGAGAACTTGCATGAGCAAGTCAGTGGTTTTGATAAACCTCGGTTATTTGGACTGCTTCTCAGTGGTATGGAGTCTATATCTAGGAGGGAATTTGAATTGGTCTAGAGGGATTCGAATGGATCCATAATTCATTCATTAATTCATTCATTGTTCATCTATTGTTCAGTGTAGAGAGTTGCTCTTACAATAATTACGAATGCCAAAGAGGGATTTGGCATAGGATTTTGCACACATTTTGCACTAGTTTGTCTTGCAGGGTAATGAAGATCATGTAAGGGTTTCATGTCCCTGAACCTTGAGATAAGTCCAAAGGTGCTAAAATTAAGACTAACTAAAGTTTAAGAACAATGGATATAGATAAATTGTGATTGATCTGACTAACCATTCACCCAAATAAATTAAATTCTAGAGATTGAATTATAATTAAAGTTTACGACACTTAATTATATAAATAATTAATTGTGACACTCAATTAATAATTTCCAAATTGCAAGCTAAAGGTCGTAATTGAAACAAGAACATCAATAATACATGATAAGAATCATATTCATTATGAATAGCTAATTTATGTATTTCGGGTTTGTTTGATAGCATAGTTTATGAATAACCAAGTATTGATGCCATTGATTATTTGGAAATTAATATACCTTTTCGGTGATATTATGTGTGTGATGTTAGTGAGCATAAAAAGTAAGGAAAACCACATATCATGGACCATACATAGGCTGCAATATACAGCCACACCGAAACCATAGCAAACAAGAACATTGGATGCAACTACATCCCTCAAAATCAACTCTTGATGACTGTCCCCTATAATCATCTCTCACTAAAAAAGCAGATCGTATGGCTGCCACCCTCTAGCCATCGATTACTTTTACATATAGAATACATCTCTCACCCTTAGATATGCAACTAAGAACAATTATCCAACCAAATGATTTACAACAAAATTACAGATGCGCTCATCTTGGCACCGGAAAGCTATCGGGCCAAAACAAACATATCTTGGTCATCCAAAAATCTTTTTTAATGAAAAAAAAGGTGTTATTCACTGGAAACATTGCTCCAAACGCATTGGAACAGGTCTCACAACACAGAAATGAGAATAGATGGTAGAACCAGATGATATGGTTTCGCCCCTCTCAATAAAATAGAGCCAAAATTACAATTTCTAGATATGAAGAAGAATAATAGAAATAATTTAACAAGAATAGAAACTAAATTCCATACTACATGAGATTCATCCTTCCTCCATGCAGATCCTGACATTCAATGCATGAACACTCAAACAAACAATCAACCATAATTTCACATATACCAATTAAAATAATGTAATGAAAACATAACATAAGAGAAATACTTATCTCAAAATATAAGCAACTCGCTGCAACAGGAAAACTTTCCTCCCATCCGTAGACACTGTCAAGCCTTCCTCGCTTGAACAGGTCACCCCCGAGCTAAGACCATGGATCCATGAGTATAGTCTCACTTAGTCTCACTGCTCTCGAAACAACCTCTTTCGAGAGACACAATGCTTCTTACTACTACTTTCATGTCTGTCTCCACTGCCTATGGGATGCGACCTAGCTCGCCATTCCCATTTCCTGGATTTCTGTGTGAGAACCTGGACTAGTAGAGTGATATAATGGAAGCAAAGGGAACAAATGGACTCACTCTAAGTCTCAACACATTCTCAATAATATCAACATTCCCAACACATTTAGATAACATAAATCACATGGTCTAAAGCTCAAGATTAACTTCAACAAGGAGATGACATATCGATTTATAGGATAAAGAGGATTACTCTAACCCAAAGGGATCAACCCAAATTAGAGAGAGGTAATATTTAAGCTTCATCATGGATAATTAACTTGAATTAGTGGAGTGGTGGCTTAGTGAAAACATTCCCTTTCCCGAATTATAACCATGAGGAGGAGTTACCCAAAAAATAAGGAGTGGAGCCATGAAGAGCACATGGAGGCACACTAATGCATAAAGTGGGTTAGAAAAGATCAAGGAGGTCGAAATAGGTGATAGAGGGCATCCAATAGGATCATAAATATAATGGAAGCACAAAAATAGGATAATCAATGCATGGTGTAAGAGTGGAAGCTAGAAAATAGCTTACATCCCTAAAAACTAGGAAAAGGGCTCATAAATGACCATAAACACATAAATGTGAGGGAATATTTTCCCAAGGCAAGAGGGTCCCACAAAGGTGTTCACAATATGCAAAACTATCTCCATAGTTCATAATTATTAAGAATAGGATTCGTTGTACAAGGTTTGGGTGACGAACATTATTAATCTCACCAAGGTGCAAAATTGAATTGGGATGGACAAAGTTAAGTCAACAATAAGTTAGAAGGTGCTAGGGATTTCCCCATTCCCCCTAAATTTGTGGAATCCATGGTCTCCCATACTCATTTAGTTTCCTTTGCTGAGCCAGTTTTTTATTTAATCAATCATTAACAACATTCAAATATAACAGAGATTCTAGTAATAACATTAACATTAATAATATCGCCAAACTACAAATTAATGTTATCAAACATTAATAATAAGTCCTTAATTAAATTAATCATGGGAAGGAGAAAAATTCCACAATCATATAAAATATCATAAGTCCATAATGCAAGAGAACATAAGTCACATGAAGGATCATAAGTCTGGGGCTTAACAACTGGGGTATTACATCTCCCTCCCCCTTAAACAATGCATCGGCCTCGATGCATATTTTATACATGCCGCAAAATTTCAAAATATATGAGGGTATGCTTCCCTCATGGTATCCTCCAGCTCCCAAGTGGTATCCTTAGGACTGCAATAGGTCCATTGGACCTTTACCTGTCTTATTTCTTGATTCTGAAGGAGCTTGACCTTGCTTCCCAAAATGGAAACAGGTTGTACCGGAAAATCCCCTTCTGGTTCCACCTAGATCATAATACATTCAAGCACATGATTAGTACCATGATTAGATCATACATACATACATACATACATACATACACACACACACACACACACACACAT
>LPNX010999772.1:418034-429442 GCA_001517045.1 Pseudotsuga menziesii
TAGGGACATCTCATAAGAAACAGATCCTATCTTAGCTAAGACCTCAAAAGTTCCACAATATCTGGCAGCTAGCTTGGAGCAATTTCCCAAGTTTAAGGAACTCTTCTTGGGTTGGCTTTCAAAAACACATGATCCCCAACTTGAAACTGTTTGGTAGTCCTGTTCTGATTTGCATAAATTTTCTGCTTGTCTTGAGCTACCTTTATATTTTTCTTTATCTTAACAATTTGATCCTCCATATCCTTTAATAATTATGGTCCAACAATGACTCTATCCGTTGGGTTATCCCAATTGATGGGAGTATTACACTTCCTTCCATACATGGCCTTGAAAGGACTTGTCTTCAAAGAGGAGTGATATCCATTATTATAAGCAAATTCCACCAAGCGTAAATAATATTCCCACTTATATGGTTGATCCATCACATACATTCTTAACATATCTTCAATTACTTGGTTAACTCTTTCTGTTTGTCCATCTGTCTCTAAGGGTGGTATGTTGTACGCATGTTAAGACTTGTACCAAATCTTTCTAACAATCCTTTCCAAAAGTTAGAAGTAAATTTTGAATCTCTGTCTGATACTATAGCCTTCGGAATACCATGCAATCTTCCTACTTCTTTCATGTAAATATTTGCAATGTTAGTTTCTTTGTGAGTTGTCTTTACTGGAATGAAGTTTGTTTCCTTAGTCAAATTATCTACCACAACCATGATTGCATCATTTTGTAATATCATCTTAGGGAAGTTGGTGATGAAATCCATCGTCACTACATCCCATTTCCATTCTGGTATAGGAAAGGGTTGCAACAATCTCACTGGATGTCGATGCTCAACTTTAATTTTTTGACATTCCATGCACCTAGCTATATATTCTACAGCATCATTCTTCATCCCTGGCCAATAGTATTGTTTACTTACTGCAGCTTTTGTTTTCCTTCATAACCATCTTCCTTATATCTCCAACATCATGCACATAAAATCTATCTTTGTGCATGAGTATCCCATTTTCTTTAAACTTATACTTATCGAATTTTCTGTTGTTTCAACCCTTCTTTCACCTGCTGATCAAGTTCATCTGTAACACTGGCTTCAACGATCTTATCCTTCAAATTTGATGTGATTGTGTTGATAGCTGCTACATGCATCACATGCATCTTCCTACTAAACGCATCAACTACTTTATTTTCCTTACCTTTGATTTTCTTAATGTCAAATTCATATTCACATAATAACTCCATCCACCTCCTTTGTCTTGCATTCAAATTAGGATGCTCAAACAAGTATTTTAACCCATCATGGTCAGTTCTCAACTCAAACTTTTTACCCATTAGATAATGTCTCCATATCTTCAAAGCATGGATGATAGCTGTAAGCTCTAAGTCATGGGTGGCATAGTTCTTCTCATGTTCCTTCAATTTTCTAGATTTGTAATTGATCACATGTCCATCTTGCATTAATACTCCACCAATGCCTTGATTGCATGGATCAGTGCATACAACAAAGTTTCCTTCGAGGTCCACAATTTTTAGCACTAGTGCACTGGTAAGCATTTCCTTAAGTTTTTGAAAATTATATTCACACTTAGAAGTCCAATAAAACTTCACACCTTTCTTTTGCAAAGATGTGATAGGATGAGCCAACTTCGAGAATCCTTCGATGAACCTTCAGTAGTATCCAACTAACCCCATGGAGGATCTGACTTCTGATACATTATTAAGTGTTGACCATTCCATAATGGCTCTTATCTTTTCAGGATCTATTGTAACACCTTCTTCAGATATGATATGCCCTAGGTAGTGGATTCTTCATTGATAAAATGAACACTTTCTTAATTTGGCATACAACTGATGTTATCTAAGCACTTGCATTACTAGTCTTAGATGTTCTTCATGCTCTTCCTTTGTCTTGGAATAGATAAGGATGTCATCCAAGAATAAAATCACAAACTTATCTAAGTACTTTATGAAGAATCCATTCATTAAACACTTGAATACTGCAGGTGCATTTCATAAACCAAAAGGTACTACTATGAACTCATAGTGTCCATACCTTTTTCTGAATGTTGTCTTACTGATATCCTCATTCTTAATTCTAGTTTGGTGGTATCCCGCCCTCAAATCTATTTTTGAAAACACCTTGTCTCCTCTCAACTGATCAAACAAGTCATCAATTCTTGGTAAGAGGTACTTGTTTTTAGCCATTGCTTTGTTCAATTGTTATAATATATGCAAAGTCTTAGAGTTCCATCTTTCTTCTTCACAAATAATACAGGAGCTCCCCAAGGTGAAACACTGGGCCTTATGTAACCTTTCTTCGGTAGCTCCTCTAATTGAATTTGTAATTCCTTTAACTCTAGAGTACTCATTCTATAAGGTGTTGTAGATGAAGGTACTGTTCCTGGAACCAAGTCGATAGAAAAATCAATGTCCCTCTTAGGAGGTATTCCTGGCGGTTCTTGAAAAATATCTGCAAAATTTTGTAGTATTGGATAATCGTTCAACTTTGGCTCTTTTCCTTCTTTTGATTCTTCCACATGAATCGAATATAATTTGCATCCCTTTCTAAGACATTTCTTCAATTGTAGGGTTGTGATCTTCCTCAGGGATATGGGTCTAAGTATTCATTTTATTGTCACTTGGTTCCCTTCTTCATCCAAACAAGTATAAGTTTTATTATGGAAATCCAAAACTGCATGGTGTGCATCCAACCAATCCATGCCAATCAATACATCATATGACCCCAAGGGTATGATGTTTAAGTATTCAAAGGTTTTCATTCCATTCATTTCTAAAGGACACACTTTTACAAATTCAGTGGTTTTCCTCTTGGCTCCTGTAGCTAGCTGTACTAGACTTCTTGTTTCAAGTTTACTTTTCTTTGACATTTCTCAACAAGATTAGGTGAAATGTAACTATTGCTAGCTCTCGAATCAATCAAAATAGGTATGGTTTTATTAGCAATATTACCTACTAATTCAATCATTCGGGATTGGTGTTCAGCTTACCCCCCATCTAGGGCTGCATAGATCCTTTGAACACTTCCACCTACATCTCCAACATTTGAAGCCTCTTGAATGTTGTGAAGGTTATTTTTTTCTTACGCAGGAACTGACTAGCAAAGTGATTTTCCTTGCATATCCAACATTCCATAGGTGGTGTTTTCCCTGGAGGATCTTCCTTTGACTGTCCTTGTTGGTAAGAATGATTGTTTATGAACTTTGAAGTATGGAAACATTTCTTTCTCTACTCCTGCTTTTTATTCTTCGTATCCTTCCAATTCTTCTGATATGGGGCCTTGCTCTTATTTTGTTCATATAAGTGTTTTGCCTTCCAAATGGCATCCTTAAGGTTATTTGGTCTATCATACTAGATTTTATATCTATAAGATTCAGGAAGGCCACTTAGGAACCTTTGAATATTTACCTTCTCATCTTTGATGAAGTCCACATAGCTCAAAAGTTCTAGAAACTTTTTCTCATAGGCCTCCATAATCATGCTTCCCAAGTTAAGCTCAAAGAATTCCTCCATCTTCTTTTCATAGTAGTGCTCAGAGAGGTATTATTTCTGAAATTATTTCTTAAACTTCCTCCAATATATTTTGTCCTCGTCGATGTCTTTCAACTTAACTAGTTGATCCCACCATACAGATGTTTTACCTTATAGATGGTATATGGCTACTCTTGCCTCCATATTAGGTGTATACTAATGCAACTAGAAGAATTTCCCAAGTCCTATCAACCATGCTTCGACATATTCTCCTTACTTTACTTCTCCATCAAAATTTGGGGGCTTGATTCTTCTCAACTCTCCTATTAGTTCATCCCAAGTAAACCTCCTATTATTGTATCTCACTGGAGATATTTTAGGACTTATGTCTATACTTCTTGATGCATACCCCTTCTTTATCTTTGAGTGATAAGGTCTCCTTGAAGATGATCTATACCTCACATATCCTCTCTTATGACTCTTTTCAGCAGATCTTTGGATGGTCTTCAATGATTTTAGATCATTCATAATTTGCTCTTGGATATGAATTATTATTTCATTATCCTCTCTACACTTCCTCACTAAATCCTCCAAGCTTAATGGTTCACTGCTCATCTTATATCTAATTGACCTTCTTCCCTCAACAAACTCCTCTTCGGGACTATATGGTCTATGTCCTTCCTCAATATCCATCCCCAATCTTTGACTTCCTATTGTTGAACTTTTACTTGTTGAATACTTAGTCTTCACAGGTTTAATTAAAAAACCAGTTGTAGTAGTCACACCGCTTGCTCAATCAATCACCGGGAACTGCAATGTGTTCATTAATAACATTTTGTTAGTAGACTACACATTAGTATAAGTTCATTATCATTAAAAAAACACTTTTCTTCTTGTTTATAAGGTAACTAGCCAACATTTCTAAGTTGCAATCTACCTCGTTGGACAAGGGGTGGGGTAGAAATCCTTCCAGTATTTCTCCTTACTAGATGAACTCCAGGTCCATACCCATCCCAATATAAAATTTTAATTAAATAACGCACATGTGAAATTATATTAAGGTGCATGCATCCAAGCTATCTAATGCAAGTGCATGCTTACAAGGTTACTTGAAACTTCGCAGAAGGCCCAATGCAGCCACAATGTTGAAACCTTAAGCTTTGATACCACTTGTGATGTCCCCGAAACTTGAGATAAGGCCAAAGGTGATAAAATTAAGACTAACTAAAGTTTAAGAACAATGGATATAGATAAATTACAATTGATTTCACTAACCATTCACCCAAATAAAATAAATTCTAGAGATTGAATTATAACTAAAGTTTACGACACTTAATTATTTAAATAATTAATTGTGACACTCAATTAATAATTTCCAAAGTGCAACCTAAAGGTCGTAATTGAAACAAGAACATCAATAATACATGATAAGCATCATACTCATTGTGACTAGCTAATTTATGTATTTCGAGTTTGTTTGATAGCATGGTTTATAAATAACCAAGTATTGATGTCATTTATTATTTGCGAATTAATCTTCCTTTTCGTTGTTATTATGTGTGTGTTGTTAGTGAGCATAAAAATTAAGGAAAAACAAATATCATGGAGCATACATAGGCTGCAATCTATAGCCACACAGGAACCATAGCGAACAAGAACACTGACTGCAACTACAACCCTCAAAATTGGCTCCCAATGACTGTCCCCTATAGTCATCTCTCACTAAAAAATCATATCGTATGGATTCCACCCTCTAGCCATTGATTAATTTTACATATAGAATACATATCTCATCCTCATATATACAACTAAGAACAATTATGCAACCAAATGATTTACAATAAAATGACAAGTGCGCTCATCTTGGCACTGGAAAGATATCGGACCAAAACAAACATATCTTGGTCATCCAAAAATATTTTTCAATGAAACAAAAGGTGTTATTCACTAGAAACATTGATCTGGGTGCAATGGAACTAGTATCACAGCACAGAAAAGAGCACATATGGTCAAACCAGATCATATGTTTGCGCCTCTCTCAATAAAATAGAGCCAAAATTACAATTTTTGGATATGAAGAAGAAGAATAGAAAGAACGTAATAAGAATAGAAACTAAATTCCATACTACATGAGATTTGTCCTTCCTCCATGCAGATCCTGACATTCAATACATGAACACTCAAACAACCAATCAACCATCATTGCACATATACCAAATAAAATAATTTAATGAAAACATAACATAAGATAAATACTTATCCCAAAATATAAGCAATTGGCTACAACAGGACAACTTTCCTCCCAACCGTAGACACCGTCAAGCCTTCCTCACTTGAACAGGTCACCCCCAAGATGAGACCATGGATCCATGGGTAGAGCCTCACTTAGTCTCACTACTCTCAAAACTACCTCTTTCGAGATACACAATGCTTCCAACTACTACTTTCATGTCTGTCTCCACTGCCTATGGGATGTGATCTAGCTCGCCATTCCTATTTCTTGGCTTTATGTTTGAGAACCTGGTCTATTAGAGTGATATAATGGAAGAAAATGAAACAAATGGACTCACTCTAAGTCTCAACACACTCTCAATAATATTAACATTCCCAACACGATTAGATAGCATAAATCGCATGACCTAAAGCTCAAGATTAACTTCAACAAGGAGATGGAATATGGATTTATAAGATAAGGAGGACCACTCTAACCCAAAGGAATCAACCCAAATTAGAGAGAGGTAAGGTTTAAGCTTCATCATATAGAATTAAATTGAATTAGTGGAGTGGTGTCTTAGTGAAAAGATTCCCTTTCCCAAATTAGCACCATGAGGAGGAGCTACCCAAAAACTAAGGAGTGGAGCCATGAAGAGCACATGGAGGCACAGTAATGCATAAATGGGGTTACCAAACATCAAGGAGGTCGAAATAGGTTATATAGGGCATCCAATAGGGTCACAAATATCATGGAAACACAAAAATAGGATCATCAATGCATGGTGTGAGAGTGGAAGCTAGAAAATAGCTTACGGCCCTAAAAACTAGGAAAGGGGCTCATCTATGACCATAAACACATAAATGTGAGGGACTATTTTCCCAAGGATGGTTCCCTAGGCAAGAGGGGTCCACTAAGGTGTGTACAATATTCAAAACTATCTCCATAGTTCATAATTATTGAGAATAGGGTTCGTTGTAAAATGTTTGGGTGACGAACATTATTAATCTCACCAAGGTGGAAAATTGAATTGGGATGGAAAAAGTTACGTCAACAATAAGTTATAAGGTGCTAGGGATGTCCCCATTACCCCTTACTTTTTGGAATCCATGTTCTCCCATACTCATTTAGTTTCCTTTGTTGAGCCAGCTGTTTATTTAATCAATCATTAACAACATTCAAAGATGGAAAAGATTCTAGTAATAACATTAACATTAATAATAGCGCCAAAGTACAAAGTCATGTTATCAAACATTAAAAATAAGTCCTTAATTAAATTAATCATGGGAAGGAGCAAAATTACACAATCATATAAAATATCATAAGTCCATAATGTAAGAGAACATAAGTCACATGAAGGATCGTAAGTCCGGGGCTTAACAATAGGGGTATTACAAAGGGAGAATTTTAACGAGTCTGAGAGAGATATTATCCATTCAATTTGAATGCTCTAGTATGGTTTTGAATGGTTATTTTGGACCTGGAAGGTCAAGAAGTGTTGTGTCAAGGTGAAGAGTGTAACTTCACCATAATTGTTTTTAGCAGGAGAGGGGGGTAATCTTATGCAGAAAATTCATTGTTGTTAGAAAAATATGATCACAGAGCAATGACAATAAACAAGATGAAAATATTAAACAAATAAACATATTACAAGAGAGATAACAATACAATTTGGTTCACCCAGGATGGCCTATTCCCACACATAAATTTCCATTCCTTTTATTATTATATCGTCAAGCAAAATGAAGTACAACCTGCACCACACCTGTTGCACTTCCTTTTCACTCTCTCACATTCTCTCTCAAATAATCACAAAGTTCATTTTGTTTTACAATGCTACAATACAATACACAGTCACATTACAATGCTTTCCTTTTATTGGGAAAATACCACAGGTCACCCAATACCATGGACTCATAAATTGTTGTCCAACAAACATCCCAAAAAAATCTTTCGAGGGAGCTAACCCCAAACCCTCGGGGGGGGTATACTGGCCCCCAAACCTCCCAACTGGGGGTGACAGTCCCCCCCCGAACCCCCGAAAGGGGATGATGACCCCCCACCCCCCTATTGGGACAAGTGTACATTAAAAATGGGGTACAAACATGGTTGAACAATAACATCTTTGACTGAGGAAGATCAGGATGCACAACCAAGAATCTCCCACTAGGAGACTGATCACAACAAATCCACTACTGCTACACTAGATGGACTATACTTTGAACCTTGGACCTAGAAAATTTCTCATCTTCACCTTCATGCTTGAAGGCCATTAAAAACCAAGCAATAACTCAATTTATCTTTGGTTACTACCTTTTCAACATGTCTTCAGGATTTTGTCTAGTATGTATCTTTTCCAAATTTAAGAGTTCATCTTCTAGAACAAATATTATGAAATGGTACTTGATTTGTATATGTTTAGTATTCAAATGGAAGGTTGAGTTCTTTGCAAGATGAATGGCACTTTGGTTTTCACTGTACAACCTTCTATTCTTATTCTTCTTACCCAATTCTTCCATGAACATTTGCAACCAAATAATCTCTTTACTAGCCTCCGTAGCAGCAACATACTCTACTTACGTTATTGAAAGTGCAACAAGATTTTGTAGTTTTGAAATCCAACTTACTATTGTTCCACCTATAGTAAAAACATACCTTGTGGTGCTCCTCTTGTTTCCTTTATGAACTTCCATATCTGCATCAACATATCCATGTAGAACAGTGACTGAACCTCCAAAACATAATGCATGAGAAGTGGTACCTCTCAAATACCCGAGAATCCACTATACTTCTCTCAAATTCTCTTTACCTGGATTGTTCATATACATGCTCACAAGTCCCATTTGATGTGCAATATCTAGTCTTGTGCACACCATGGCATACATCAAGCTGCCAACTATTGATGAAAAGGGAACCTTGGACATGTATTATATCTCTTCATGTGTCTTGGGACACATCTCCTTACTTAGCTTGAAATGGTTGGACAAATGTGTACTAACTGGTTTTTCATTTTTCATTCTAAACCTTTCCAACACCTTTTCTATGTACTCACCCTGAGACAATGTCAATTTGTGATTTTTCCTGTCTCTTGTTATTTTCATACCAAGCATTTTCTTTGCAACACCCAAATCCTTTATCGCAAATGATTTTGCTGGTTTTCTTTTGAGAAAATTTATATCCTACATGTTAGACCTTGAAACAAGCATGTCATCCACACAAAATAACAAGATAATATATATTCCATTATCTAGCCTCTTGAAATAAACACAATGGTCAGAATGACATCTATAACCATGTTCTGTCATAAACTTATCAAATTTGAAATACCACTATCTTGAATATTTTTTCAAGCCATACAAGCTCTTCTTCAATCTACAAACCAAATTATCACTCCCTTTGACCTCATACCCATGTGGTTGTTGCATATAAATCTCTTCCTCAAAATCCCCATTTAGAAAGGTTGTTTTTAATCTAATTGTTCAAGATGCAAATCTTCTACCACCACTGGACTTGAAATAATACTAATTGAATTCATTTTAACAACGGGAGAAAATATTTCATCAAAGTCTATACCTTTATTTTGTGCAAACCCATTTACAACAAGTATATCTGTGTATTGCTTCTTGCCTCCTTATTCTTCCTTTTACCTGCAGGAAACTCAACCAAATTCCAGGTCTAGTTTCTTACCAATGAGTCCATATCCTCATTCATGACTTGCTCCCACTTCTTTTTAGTTCCCACCTGCATTACTTCTTCATAACATTATGTTTGACTAGAATCAATCATCAATAAATAATACAGTGAATGAGAGAATTGTTCAGGGGGTCTACTTAACCTGGTATATCTTCTTACACTTGTAGGATATTGAGGCACCTATTGTTTTTCTTGATTTTTTGGTACCTTTAGAATTTATTTTTTGTTGATTTCATCAAACACTGTGTACTCTTTGTTTTCCTTTTCCTCTTTATTTCCTTGCAGCTGATCTTTGTAATAACCTTTTCATTGATTACTACATCTTTGCATAGTGAGTTGAACCTAAATTCTATAATAAATCTAAACTTATATCATATCTTGTATTTGTATGTGACATTTTTCCTATTTTTGTGACCATTTGTTAACTTGATGCTCATCAACCTACCTTGTTTAGCAAACGTGGTTTTTGGTATGTTTAAAAAATTTATTGTATGATGTGGACACCCTTTTAGATATATTGCATGACTCGCAGAGATTGAGATTTCTAAGTTTGATGAAATTTCTCTTTTAGTGAAGAATAAAAACCAAACACCATTGTTGGAGAAATTGAGAATTTGGTTGGTAATTACATTGAGAAGGTGTCCACTATATATTTTCCATATTCTCTATTTTTTTCCAGTAAACCTTTTTATATTTGTTATTTCCTTTAGCACATGCAACCTATTTATAATTTGAAGATCTATTCTAGACCATTTCTCAGACACTAATTGTAATTTATCTTATTTGCAACTTCTGTCTACAACAAAATAGTTTTATACTTCTCGTGCAAATCAAGATACAACAACATTTGATGCTATTAAGTTGGAAAGATAAAGTGAAGTTTACTTTATGAAATGGTTTTTGAAAGTTCAATTATCACTACAAGAATAATGTGTCAAGTTCTCCAATATAATTTTTTTTTTCTTATGTGGATGTTTGATGTAGAAATGCATATGAGGAAAGAAAATTTGACAATAACTAGAAAAGAAGTCAGGTAAATTTTGTCTTGTAATTTTGTTTCTTAAATTCATTCTTAATATACGAAATGTATTGTTTGTAAATTTGTTCTCTCTAACATTTATGGTGTTTTTCCATGTAATTATGTCACTGCACCTACAACCAAAACTTAACTGCTTTACACAACTTATCAGGTGAAATGAATATGGAGTAGTGACAAAGCTTGATCTAATCGACATAAGGACCAATGCAAAGGATGTAAGTTGATCCTTTCTAAGAGGATATATAAATTTCTAACCAATATAGGTGGTTTCCCAGGTAAAATAGGGCCTTCAATTTTTATTTTTATTTTTTTGTTAGAAGTTCCAAGAGATACGTCCTAAGGAACTATAGAGCCCCAACTCGGTCTCTTTTAACTTCTATTTATAGTCAAAAAATTCACTATATATATACAGTTTGAAAATCTATAAATCTGTTTATTCTACTTGTAACAATTTACTGTCAACTGTGCAGGTAGCAAAGATAATACAGCATATAACTTTTAAAATTTAATTAACAGAATTTGCCATAATAATGCTGGAAAATACCTGTAGGTAGCTAGTAGGTCCACCTTTGTTGCTGCCCTTGTTTTCTGTTTTTCCTTGCTTTTCCCTGCAGCCAAAAGTCCTTCCCAAGTTCTGAAACTCAACCAGTCCAAACCAGTCTTGCCACCCTGCCAACTGGCGAGGTCTCGTCAACCACCCAGCTCCAAAGGTACCCCTTTGGACCCCCGAGCCCAAACCGAGTACAAGCCCTCAGCTGTTATATCCCCTCAAAATCTCCCACAAAACCCCCTTCTTTGCAGCTCTCTTCTCCCAAAACTTTTCCAAAAAAACTAAGGTAAGGATGATCCCCTTCTCCTCCCTCCTTTCTCCTTCTTATTCACTGACTCTCCCCCCGAGCCTTTACTGCCCCTATCTTTTATTAAATGTTCAACCACTTGACCCATCTTCCTACCAACCTTATTTAATTTCCATCCCAT
>LPNX010999783.1:603-73209 GCA_001517045.1 Pseudotsuga menziesii
TTGAATCTCGAAATAAAAAAAAATTAGGCCTTGTCCCGGAAGCCCTGAAAAAAATGAACTTGTCTACATTTAACTTGCTCCAATTACTAAATATGTTGATAAACTAGTCTTAACTTAACATTTAGTCTGAGACACTTCTACCATTATATAACAAGAACCATAAAAATCGCAAATCCATTGGAACAATTGAAGCCATACAATACAAGAAACTTCAAAAACCCTGAAATCTATCCATGCGATCCGTGAAATTTTATTTTGCAGAGTATGAACCAAGCTGCTATTGGAATAAACTTTATAGAGCGCTAAGTTAGAAAAGTAACAGAATGCAACTCGAGGTGAGGTCATTCTGATTGTTGGGAGCTACTCTGCTCCACTCTCTCCGAATCTTGCTTCTGAGAAACCAAAGCCAAGCCAGTGAGAAAATGGATGGTTCCCGCGCGCCTTTGGTTTTTTAATGACCTTTTTTACCAACATCCTCTACGATCTGTTGAGCTGTGCGATCTGTTCATGAGCTGTGCGATCTGTGTTTCCATTAGGTAGGCCAAACAGACAACCTTCTCACGGTATCCTCACTCATTCATGCAAGGCGAAGCAATTTGGAGGCAGGACCTGGACTTTCCCTCCCCTGTGTGGGCAAAATGGTGAATCCTTTGGCGCCTATGTGACTTTTGACTTTTGGGCGCTTTTTTTTGTTTGTTTGAACGATTTTTTTTTTACTAGCGTGCCGTCGGTTAAGCGACGGTTATGAGACAAGTCGTCGGTTAAGCGACGGTTATGAGATGGTTATGAGACAATCCGTCGCTTAACCGACGCTTGTGGCCATATTTATAAAAAAAAAAGAATCTTTGTGATTTTTTGTGAGTTTAAAAAGAGAAATCCACGCGCCGTCGGAAAAAACCGTCGGATTTTGGATCGAAATGTACTAGTGACATATGGGTGTTAGATCTACTCTAGCATATATAATCAACAATGTATAAGCATTTGAAATCATCCATGGATAAAATATTCATTCAAACATACATTATTGGATAGGAAAAGATATTTCTATTAATATAAAATCAAAGATTACAATGGATACAACCTCTGTTAGCACGTCTACGAATCAGAGAAACTGAATCCCCCACTTGGGCCTCCACCACCTCAATCCTCCATCTCTCGATAGCAAGCTCACAAGAAAAAGGCAAGCTTGGGAAGAACACAAAAGTGCTCCAAGGGACAAAGGGATGTAGACTCAAGCACAAGTTCCGGCAACAATGGACTATAGTTTCTTTGCTCTCAATTTTCTTATGCCTTCAATGTATCCAAAGAGTTCCTTATATATCTTTTCAAAGGGGTAATGAAAGGTCAAATTCGAGCGATCTCAAGGCATATGGAAGGCCAGGAGTCAAGTGAGTCAGATCCATGTCAAGGAAAACCCCAAAAGAATTTAGATTTTGCACACATCCCGATGTACGCAGTTTTAGGGGTGAAACCCACGTATGTACACGATTAGGGGTTTAAAATTCACATGTATTAATTTTCACATGTTTATAGGGATGGTCAAGGAAACATCAAAGGACAAAAAATGATCCAAGGGGTCTAAGGAGTCTACAGAGGGACAGGGGAAGGCCATACAAGTGTGATTCACTTGGGGTGGTAAAATCAGCTGTAACAAATGCCCCCTAATGTGTGAGGTCAGAGGGGTCATATGATGGCCGAAATATATTATAAGTCCATCCCAGAAGTGGAGTGATGAAGGATCCCAAATGGAAGACTAGCCACCCAATCAGCATAGTACAATGATACAACTCTGCACATAACTGCAAATACATATAGCAATCCTAGATACATAAGAGTACAATGGCCATGAATAGGCATGATACAAAATATCACATAAGTGGTCATCGCTACGTACAATATACATAGATCAAAATCTCCATGATGAAGATATACAAGGACCATGATCTCCATAATAGCTGAATATATATAATGGATCAAGATCTCCATAATAGCTGGAAATGTCTGACATATACTGGAATCAAGTCACGAGAGCTGAAATCTCATGAACACTGGCATGATCAAGGAGGTAGCATATAAGATAGCCACCAATCTGGAAGGTATTCTATATAAACTGCTACAAGTACATGTCCTACTATGTGAATAGAGGTGTCGAGGTCGAACATAGTAGTCCATTATCTGATTACCGGTCATTGATGTATACCGTTAATAGACGTGAGATCACCCATCGATAATGAAAATGGGAATCAAGGTACTAGAGTGAAAACTAACACGTGTGAATAAATGTGTTGAGGTTGAACACTTGAGAGGATCCATCGATCAGGAGACATTGATGTATTCCCAAAAACTGTCAATAGTGAGAGAACCTGCCACTAATGACTAGAAGTCTCAAGGCACTCAAAAATGACTCTAGATTCCAATCCCAGAATAAATGATCTGAATTCAGTGGGATGAAATCCACTGGAAGGAGGGCATTAAGGCATCCCCCATCATCCAACATGAGGTACTCAGCAAAGTTGTATAATGTGGAAGGACTCGCTCATAAGGTGCACAAATGAATAACTGTACCAGGAATGGCCAACATGCAAAGTTAAGATAACTGAGGAATGGCCAACTCAGGTTTCAACTTCCTTCGAACAAGAGCATAATAGCAAATGGTGACTAAATGAAGGCAGCATAGACTCGATATACAAAACTGGTACATCTCTGCGACATAGGAGGCATCGATAGAGGCTCCATGGGGACTGGAAGCTTAACCAGTCAGTGGAGATAAACTCAGATAAACGAGTATAGCTCCTAAAGTCAAACTATAAACCCAACCAATGGATGTGATATATAGTGCTATGTTTGAAGGCGACATGACTCGACAGCTGCCAAAAGATAACATCTTTCCTTGTCCGACTTTTTGGTTTTCTGATTTTTTTTGGCTTCTTCAAATATTTAAAAAGCTTGAAAACGAATAAAACTGCTTTATAGTTACAGACTAGGAGGAGATGAGTGTCATATAGGCAAACAAAATAGTTCCAAGCAGTGGAACATACCTATGCTCAATGCAAGGATACATGTGTAGGATAGTGACACTCTGGCTAAAATTCCCTCCCAGTAAAAATAGGGAATCAAGCTGCAAAGGATATATGAAATGGCTCTGCATAGCTAGACATGAGACAAGCTCGGGCTATATGGATGAAACTCAATGTCAGGGAAGCCGGCGTAAGGCTCAATAAGGCAAGCAAAGCTCATGACAATGCAATTACAACTTGACATAAGGGAGTCCTAAGGGAAATAGGCCAGCAAAATATCAAGAGGAGTATGAGGCTCTTGCGAAATGTCATGGCGAGACTAAAAGGGACTCCTGAACCTAAGAGAGGACTCACAACATGGGTACCAAATGTAAAAGGGAGCTAACTAGGACACCCATGTATAGGAAAGCTCTACCATTCACATAGTACCACTTCTAACAGCAGCATGAAGGTTCCTTGATACCATGGAATGGGTTCATACCTAAGGTTAAGATGGAACGGTCATAATGCAATGCATAAGTGCAAGAGGATGTGACATCCTAACCTATATGCCAGTTCAGACATAATACCTGTGATAGGAATGAATGGGTCAAAACCTCAGAGAGAGTGTACAAAAATTGGACCCTACATGACAACCATATTAGTCCAAAACAACCCAAAATAGTCAATAAAGAATCCAAACTATAGGATATAGGTAGGAATGATCATGACAACTGCACCCGAAGGAAACAATGTGGTGAACGATGGGACATAAAAAAGGAAAGTAAGGTGTAGACCCAACATTCATGTATCCACTACCACCCCCGTGAGGGTGACCACCGGTGTAAAGACCGAGCGAAGGGAATAAAAATCCTCCACAAATGGAGTAGACAATGGAATATGACCACTCCCAAATATAGGAGCATAGTAAGGGGCTGTGATGCCCCCAAGTCTAACAGCAGGGTTTGTACTAAGACCAAGGACAGGTGATAAGATACCAGGCATGGCGAAAATAAAAGGACCCGAACTCAAGAGAGCATAAATATACTCAAGTAACCGCGATCCCAAAGGCTAACTAGCACACAAAGAGCACACTCCTAAGAAAATATATAGCCAACATACAAGCAAACCAAGGGGAGGATATGTGAGCTCCCGAATGCAGCAGGTATGTCTCACCTAGGGGAGGCTCGAAACTCCCATACACTACAAGCGGAGGTACGTAACCAATTATAGTGGCCCTCAGCTTCAACTCATAAAGCGATCATTCTGTCTGACCTCTACCTGGCCAGGACACTCATAGAATAACCTCTGCAAGTACCCCCTGTGATACCTAGGTAAGGCAACTAAGGTCACCTCAATATAATCAATGCTCAGGTGGATAGTCGCAGGCGAGATTGACCGTATGGGCAGGGTAGCAAAGCCCAAAACTCTCGAAAGAGCCCCCAGATACTAATACAATCCTAGAAATATCTTTGGTGCTACTCAGTTACAACCAGGGGTCATCCCAATCATAACCGCTCACACTACCTCGTGCTTAATCCTAGAGGATCCTGAGAAACACTAATTATACCAAGGAATTTCACACTCTCACCTAGACAAACACATACATCTTGTTGTTTAGTGGTATTGGAGAATTTACTTACAATGAACTATTCCAAGACCCTAAAACTCAATCTTGTTGGTTCATCCTATAAAAGAAAAGAGTGTAATTCATTTTAATTAAGCGTTGATTTTAATTGGCTGTGATTACTCAAAGGGAAATGGTCATGCAACTAATGACATTATTACTCAGCAGTGAAATAAATATGCACACCATAACAAACAATGCTAAGTGCAATCTTTGTCAAATGAAAAACAGGGTATGCCACTACATGACATGCATAAAAAATCATTCCTTCGATGTCAATGCAATCCTTCCTATATGAAATCCTACATACAACTCTCATAATGCAAGTACCTCCTCAAATCCATATCTAAGATGCAACTAAGAGTGCAACTAATTTGTATTTTTCAATATAAAATAATGAAAAATGCAATAAAAGTCATCTAAAACTCTCAGTCTCTGCAGCAAGTATAAAACACAAGCCCAACAAGACACTGAGACCAAAAGAGTAATACACTAATGGCAAAACAAAAGGGGTAAATGACTAAAACTACTTTCAAAGAAAAACCAATGAAAAGATGGTCTTTGGTCACAAAATAAGCATCCAACAGACAACATTAGACCCAAGGAAGACCCAACCACACTCACAACCCACCCAAGAACTTCCCACAACATCAAACTCACCAAAAGGGAGGATGTACACGACTGTTTAAAGAACAACTACGTATATACGTGACTTTTGGCCAAAAAGCTGCATGTATATGCGGATTTTGGCCAAAACACTGCATGTATACGCGACTTTTGGCCAAAAATCCACGTATGTACATGACTTTTGGCCATAAACCTGTGTATACAAAGAAGACAGTGGTAAAAAGCAGGCCAAGGGTCAAACCAATAAAGGGGAGTGTCAATGGATGAACATCCTATAAAATGCAACACAGAAACAAGGAGAAACAAAGACCAAGTCAAGAATATCAAGCCCATTGTGCCGACAAACCCCAAATAAAAACAAGGAACATCCCCAACGAAATCGCCATTTCTGTTACAGAGAGAAATTCCTATGGTTTGGGGTACCACAGCAGACAGCTTGACTCCAGAAATCAATCCTTTCCAATATGCAATAGAAATCACATATCTAACACTAAAGGATCAGACCTCGTACCTTATTCTGGACGGTTGAAGTAGATCCCCGTTGAGCTTTCCAACTTCAGCTTGAATTGATAAATCACTTCCTCAACAACAAGTAAACAAGACAAGCATACTATACATATGGGTGTTAGATCTACTCTAGCATATATAATCAACAATGTATAAGCATTTGAAATCATCCATGGATAAAATATTCATTCAAACATACATTATTGGACAAGAAAAGATATTTCTATTAATATAAAATCAGAGATTACAATGGATATAACCTCTATTGACACGTCTGCGAATTGAAGAAACTGAATCCCCCACTTGGGCCTCCACCACCTTAATCCTCCATCTCTCAATAGCAGGCTCACAAACAAAAGGCAAGCTTGGGAAGAACACAAAAGTGCTCTAAAGGACAAAGGGATGCAGACTCAAGCACAAGTTCCGGCAAGAATGGACTATAGTTTCTTTGCTCTCAATTCTCTTATGCCTTCAATGTATCCAAATAATTCCTTATATATATTTTCAAAGGGGTAATGAAAGGTCGAATCTGAGAAATCTCAAGGCATATGGAAGGCCAAGAGTCAAGTGAGTCGGATCCATGTCAAGGAAAACTCCAAAAGGATTTGGATTTTGCACACATCCCAATGTACGTGGTTTTATGGGTCAAACCCATGTATGTATGCGATTAGGGGTTTAAAAGTCACATGTATTAATTTTCACATGTTTATAGGGATGGTCAAGGAAACATCAAAGGACAAAAAATGGTCCAAGGGGTCTAAGGAGTCTGCAGAGGGACAAGGGAAGGCCATACAAGTGTGATTCACCTGGATTGGTAAAATCAGCTATAACAAGTCCATAGCCACGATTGTTGATAGGACTGATCCTTGGGTTCTCCCTTCCACCATGAACCTAAAGTGCCCTTATCAGCTATGGAAGTAGCTTATCAAGCTATCACCCAAACCAATGTTGATCCCATTTCGGTCCCCCTCTCAGTCTCAGAGGAACTGGAAGAAGCCTATCTTCCTGCTTGGGCAGAAAACTCTTTGCATTCTACAGATTGTTTAGATATGGTTTTACCTTCTCATGAGGCCATTCTGGAATCCATGTGTGGATGAGATAAGATCTGTGAATATCTTCACCATCAATCCTATTTTCTTCTAGAGTTAAGCAGGATAGAGAATCAAGAGTTTCGTATGAGACTGGCAGACGATGTTGGTATTCCCGTTAATCCCTTACAAAGGGAAGGAATGTTTGCTAAGGGGAATATGGAAAATATTTCTGCTACCATCCCTATCAACATCTCTGTAAATCCTGACATTGTGGAAAATATACATATCGGCGCAAACTGCTCTCCTGAGGAGATTGCAATTTATAACGCCTTGTTTAAGGAATTCCGTGGTGTTTTTGCTTAGTCATATGAGGAGATGCCAGGAATTGATCCATCTATAGTCGAGCACGAGATCCAAACATACCCTAACGCTAAACTTGTTCGACAAAAGTTGAGACCTATTAACCTATGTAAAGCAGCGGCAGTGAAGGCTGAAGTGGAAAAACTGTTGAAAGCCGGTTTTATTTATCCCATAGCTTTGACAAAATGGGTATCCAACCCTGTTCCTGTTGATAAGAAGTAAGGGACCATATGCATCTGTACTGACTTTAGATATTTAAACAAAGCCTGTCCTAAGGACAACTATCCCATGCCATTTATAGACCAAATTATTGATGCTTGCGTGGGAAGTGAAGTTTTTTCGTTTATGGATGGTTTCTCCGAATATAATCAAATTCAAATAAAACCAGAAGACCAACATAAAACTGCTTTCATTTGTCCTTGGGGTACCTTTGCGTACAAGAAAATGCACTTTGGATTGAAAAATGATGGGGCTACCTTTCAGTGGGCAATGAATTTTTCCTTTCATGATATTAAATCCATTGTCAAACCCTACCTTGATGATCTTCCTGCACATTCTCATTAGAGGATTGACCATCCAGATCACTTACATTTGATATTTGAACGATGCAGATACTGTAAAATTCACTTGAATCCCCACAAGTGTGTGTTCTATGTCGAGTTAGGGAGATTGCTCAGATTCATTGTTTCTAACAAAGCCATTCAAGTGGATCCGTTAAAAGTTGAGGCCATTGTAAATCTTCCTCCTCCTCGTTCTATCAGGAAGCTTCAGAGCCTGCAGGGAAAGACCAATTTTATTCAACGTTTCATTGTAAACTATGCCAAGATTACTAAGGGTTTCATGCACCTGCTAAAATAGGACACCCCATTTGTATGGGATGAAACTGCACAACTCACATTCGAGGCATTGAAAAAAGCTTTGTTGTCGGCACCATTATTGCATCCTCCAGATTACTCTAGGGATTTTATATTGTATCTGGTTACGTCTGAGTCGACCATAGGAGTAGTCCTAGTCCAAGAGGACGATAAGCTCCAAGAGCATATCGTTTACTATCTTAGTTGTGCTTTAGCCAGACCTAAACTCAGGTACTCCCACGTCGAGAAGTTGGCCTTAGCAGTTGTTTATGCTATTCAAAGGTTACGTCACTACATCTTACTAAGGACTACGATGGTAGTGGCAGATGTTAATCCTTTTCAATATGTTTTGTCTTGATGGATAGTTGGAGGAAAATTCAACAAATGGATAGTCATTCTCCAAGAGTTTGACTTGGATTTTCAGTCCGCCAAATCCAAAAAATCCTTAGTTTTTGCTGAGCTTATTGCAGAATTTCCAATAGAAGAGGATGTAGCTATTGAAGAAGTCTTATTCCTAGATGAGCACATTTTTTTGATTTCCACCTTTTATCCCTAGTATGGAGATATACTTATCTATCTCCAGACTTTGAAGTATCCTGCAGCTTTCTTGCAGGAAGAATGACATAAACTACGCCTACATGCCAAAAACTACCTCATCATAGGAGATACTTTATACCGTAATGGGGTAGATTCCATTTTGCGTCGATGTCTTACCCATGAGGAAGTGAAGATTGTCCTAAATGATGCCCATAGTGGAGCATGTGGGGGTCATTTATCTGGGTTAGCAATGGCCTAGAATATATTATGTGCCGGTTATTTTTGGCCCACAATATTTAAAGATTGTGTGGAAGCAGTGAAGCGTTGTCACCCTTGTCAGCTTTATAGCAGAAAAATGTAGTTACACCCCACTCCATTATTTCCCATCATCTCAGTGGGCCCCTTCATGAAGTGGGGGATTGATTACGTGACGTGTAACCCAGCCTCGGATGGGGGGCACAAATATATCATTGTCGTTGTGTACTATTTTACAAAATGGGCAGAGGCAATGCCCACCTTTAAAGCTGACAAGGAAACTGCAGCTTTTTGAGTGTTCAATCAAATTATCGCATGATTTGGTATACCCAAGGTGATTGTCACTAACCATGATGGCAGTCATTTTCAAAATAGCATGATGACTTAACTGACCACTATGCTAGGATTTAAACAAGAACATTCATCTTCGTTCTATCCTCAATAAAATGGTCAGGTTGAGGCTGTTAATAAAACTTTGAAGACTATCCTCAAACGTACTATTAATGCATCCCGTTCCAACTGGAATATCATGCTATATCCTACACTTTGGGAATATCAGACTATTGTAAAAACTGCTACGGGGTTTTCTCCTTTCCAGCTCACCCATGGAGTGGAAGCTGTTACGCCGATTGAATGTGAAATCTCGTCTTTAAAAATTTTCTTTTCATGTGTTACCTAATACGACTGAGCTTGAAGAACGTATATTACATTTAGAACACCTTGATGAATAGCATAGAGATGCGTTGACAACAAACCAAGCTCATAAAAATAGGGTCAAAAGCCAATATGATAAATCATTCAAGCCTCAAATTTTCTTTGAGGGGGAACTTGTTTTGCTCTGGGACCAAGACAAAGAACCCCTTGTGGGCAGGAAATTTCAGGTCTATGTGGTTAGGACCTTATATCATGTTGAAAGTGTTAAAGAAATGCACATATGAATTGATAGATTTCAATGGGAATAAGTTGGCTGAGCCTAGAAATGGGCTCTACCTAAAAAAGTACTATGCTTAGGCTTAGCAGTTTTTCTTATATTTTATTGTATGTATTTTTATGTACATTAGTTCATTGGTTTGTGATTTTTATACCATTTGTTGGTTGTTTCAGATGTCTTCCAAGAGGTTCGTAGGTTTCGTTGATGGCACCAGTCGCCACACTTGTAATTTAGCTTCGACTGCATGGGTCATTTATTCTCCCTCAGGACAGTTAGTTGCCTTAAGAGGTGCTTGCTTAGGTCCTGCTTCCAATAATGTGGCTGAATATAAGGTTGTCATTGAGATTCTATGGGATGCTTTGTCATGTGGTATCACTCAGCTGGAAGTCCGACTGGACTCTCAACTGGTGGTTTCCCAGCTCAATCTGGCTTATCAGGTGCGGAACCCTATTCTATTGCGTCAGTTTATGCAAGTTAGGGTTATTGGAAAGACATTTTGAGTTCATTACATTCAATCATATTCCAAGGAATCAAAATTCATTAACTGATGCATACTCTAATTACATCTTGGATTGGCATAACACATCTTACATAAAAATTATATAGCAAACACATAAAACACATATGTAAATAAACTGGCAAATATATATGTGTGTGTGTGCGTGTGTGTGTGTGTGTGTGTGTGTGTGTGTGTGTGAATATCTGTCTACATAGATAGGTCAAGTCTCTAATCCTCAAATCCAGTCATAACTGTATAATATACAAAAAAATACAAAATATGGATCTAAGTCCATCAAAATTCCCCTAGGTCTAAGCTTGACCACCCTGGTCCCCCCGGTCACCCTGTACTCTGGCTTCTTCAGCCTCTTCGGCTTTAGCAGCCTCAACAACATCTATGTATACTAGTATTGATCTGGCTACCCACCTCAAAAGGCATATCCAGACAGGTGGTACACCAACCATGAACTCTTGCATGATGGCTAGGATGTACTCAATCTGTAAGGTAGGTACTCTCTGGGTAAGCCTGGCTAGCTTCCCCTCGAAAACCCTAATCAAGCCCTGGTCTTCTCCCAAGACAGGACACACATACATGCGTGGATGCCCTTCAGGGTGGACTGGTCCAATATCTGCATTTTGACATTTTAAAAGGATTATAACTCTTATACATATGTATATATCTCTATATTTAAAATTCATAAAAATTTTGAAATTTTGAAAATAAAAAATTACCTAACTCTCCCCATGCTCCTCTTGGAGGGAGGACGAGGTCAGCATCACCATGAAAATCCATTCCATCATATGGAAATTGCTCCAAAGCTGGAAACTATCGCTCCCACCAAAAGTAGAAGTCATCATCATAGACACTCTGCACCGATCCACCACCTCCCTGGCGGAGGAAAATATCTCCCCACCTGCTCATCCTAGGTTGACGAGGAGAACGAACTGGTAGTGGCACTACAGGACTCAATCCTGGAACTCTCTCAAAGAAGAAGGATACTAGTATACTGGAATACCCAAAAATTTTCCTTTTGCCTCTTTTGCAATCAGAGAGCTGTTTTCTGATAATCGGGATCACTCCTGAGCACCAGTCATATAGGGCTCCCTGCATACAATCTACTGCTAGTCTCATCTGGTTGTGAGTTGCAAGGTGGAGTGATGACGACCCTACAACCCTCACTATGGTACTTGTCAACACTTGCAAAGGAAGGTCACGTATGTGAACAATAGGGATGCAGCTACCCTGCTTTTGTGTGCCTGGAACCTAGTATATATCAATATAGTTCTGTACACTTAGAGGGTCACTGCCTTTGCCGATGCCTTCCAATTTTACCATAGCTCCTGTCGTGATAAACCGGTAATGAAATAGACATCCTCAGAAGTAATCTCCAAAGACTCCCCTTGAAGGTTAAACATGCCCAAGTCATGATCCCAATAATTTATCAAGAACTCCAAAAGGCGGACATTGGCCCGCATGGGTAAGGTCTAGAAAAACTTCAATAACCCACTTTCACATAAAATATTCATTGTGGGGGCATCTTGAAGAGCTTCTTCGTCCATGTCTTCATGTTCTCGCTCCCTCCACTCAAGTACCATCTTTCAACCTAATAACCAAGCAATTGCCAACCTTTAGTTTCATATAAAATTTTGAAATTTTGACCCTACATACTCTTTTTTCACCTCACGCAACGTACATGACTGTCTTTTAAGGCAGGTCACATACTATATGCGACTGTTCTTCAGACAACCCTTGTACAGAACGGGTGTATGCAACTTTTACTATAGCAAACCCATGTACACAACATTGTTGTTTTGAGGGCGTCTAAAAACATGAAATTAGGGCTCAATTTTGACAAATGCTTATATTAAATGAAAGAGCATGGAGTGTAGTCTTACCTGACACTTGCGGTTTTGGAAATGGTCCACAAGATTGTCCACACTGAGAAATTGAAGGTAGAGGTATAAACTTGTTTTCTATGGTTAAAAATCCAGATGGTGAGGTTTTATTTATGTTTTGAACTATTTATAGAAAATTTATTTTTCAAGTGGGTTTTTTCCCTATAGTTCATAATTTGTAAAACTAATATCATATTTTTATTTTCCATGTGATAGGTTCATTATTATTTTTAAGGTGTTTTTGCTCATAGAGGATGGTTTTTCATCGTTTCACATGCATTCTGCATTTATAACTACTCCATCTTAAACCTAGCATTAACATTTTGACCACAACCTATGGTATTTTTAACCATTAGTTCCTTGTCTTTACCATTGTTCTTCCATGGATAGGACCTTCCTTCTATGAATATCATCATTTAGAACCTATTTATTGTCTTTTGATACTCATATTGTAGCTGTCATTGGTTCAAGGGAATCTTTTTAGCTATTTTTCACACCAAATTGAGCCTCATTTGGTTTCTTTTTACAAGCTATCCCTTTATAGGACTCCCTGCCCTTATGGAGTTTCTTTACGCCCAAGTATAACACCTTAAAACAGACTTGACTGCCGAGTAAACTTGTCCGTTCAAGCTCATTAAGAATACGTGAATGGGCATCCACATTGGTGGTAGGTTATCTCTTTCTCGAACCATGTGGAATAATACGAGAAAGAATCACTCTCTTTTCTATAGAATTGAGAAGAGTATTCTCAGGTATAGGTTTATCACTTTATCGGACCTGAGGGACTAAATTTACAGAAAAGGAACACCTGGTATGAGCTTAGTTTTCTCTTTTTCATGCTGTGGACCTAAACATGAAAAAGATTCTGAGTGTACTT
Source organism: Pseudotsuga menziesii (assembly GCA_001517045.1). NCBI lineage: Eukaryota > Viridiplantae > Streptophyta > Pinopsida > Pinales > Pinaceae > Pseudotsuga > Pseudotsuga menziesii. The sequence goes on from LPNX010999783.1 coordinate 13,600, forward strand.
TGTGTCTTTGTCATGCTCGTTAAAAACCAAGAACAAAGCATTGATTTTATTGTTGTAAGCCCCATTTCTCGTACTCAAATTGATCTTGATTTCCTTCACACTCATAAAACTCAAGCTATATGCTGCTCTCGAAGGAGCGTTGGGTAGGTGGTAATTTAACCTTTTTCGGACCTCCCTGACTAAGTACGAAAAGTTAAGAGAGTTCTTCGGTGGTATGTTTTATACTTTTTCGACCTCAAGAGACTAAATTGGATGAAAAAGGACCCCCCTGGAGTCTTCTTTGGAATTTTCAGACTCTCTAAATATGAAAATACCGAGTGAGCATGTACTAGTTCGGGCTCATAAAATCCACGAATCAATGACACTATCAAGCATTATTCCCTCTTCTCTTCAAGCTTGTCAAAAAATGAAGAGAGATCCTATTTGACTTTATTGCACTCGTTAAAATTGAACAGGGAAGGTAAGGAAGAAGTTTTCTTTTGTTTCTCAGTTAGTGGCAACATGTCATCCTTGAAAAAAGCACTCTCTATTTTTTCCAATACTCATGTCTTAGTATTCACTTTCAGTTCAGCTATTACTTCGAGTTTCTTACTCCTCCTCTTGTCAGTTCTACCTGGGGAATCTGATCATGTTTCCTACATGACAGATAAGTTTAGTTGTCCTATCTGTAAAGTTAGAAAGCTTCCTTGGGTCATCTCTGTGTCGTGCTCATTGTTCAAGGACTTAACACTGTGTCTGATCTATATCTTGATTCCATCATTGTTGTATCTGTTACTACTTGTGTCTCCCTTCCCTTACCCAATTCCTAGTCACTCTTGTGATCCGTTGGAGTATCTATTGCCTTCCTTATCATAATATGGCTCTGCATTAGCACTTCCTGACGACGAAGACCTATAGTTTTGACGATTGTACCTTAGGATTCACTTTCATTATTGGTGAATTCCTTTGCTTCAATTGTGGATTATCACCTATTGATTAACAATCTATTGAATCCACTCCATGTTCGACTTCAATAACATCTATTCACGTGGCTTAGATTGTTCTGATTCTTTGGGATTGTTTATGAAGACCTTAGTTTCACATTCATGGACTAAGTTGTGCAAGATTATGTTGTGGTTACTTATAGAAGCTTCCAGATATTTGAAGACTCATCATTATTGTATATTGTGGCTTCTATCCACCTTTGTAATATACATGGTCTTGTACCTGTACTATATGATGTACTCAAATATTGTAAAGGAGCTAGTGTTCCAGTATATTGAACATAGCATCCTCAGATATGACTTTGTATATGACATTATTATGTATTTGTTTCAGGTACTACCTCTGCTCCATTGGACTTTTGAGTTCTCCAAAGATAATGATTATAATGTATTTCAGTCATCGCTTCCCTCTGACCTCACACATTAGGGGGAATCTGTTATCAACCCAAATGGAACTTCTATGTCCCAGTGCCGACAATTCATTATGTTGGTACACAAAATGACATTTGAGGATTGAAGTATGCCAAAACACTATAGATGGGCATGACATGAGATGCATTTATCCTTCAACCAGCTTGCTACATTATTTTTCTAAGTATGGATTGGTGTATGCGACTATCTCCATTGAAACTCGCGTACATACGCGACCATCCTTGTTGACAACTTGCGTACTGTACGCGACTATTTCCATTACCACCCGCATACAGATTTATATGTGGGTTTCCTTTAAGAGACTCATGTGTCATACGCAGGTTGCTTATATTAATAGTTGCGTACACCTCCATTCGACATTAAAAAATATAAATCATGATTAATGGCTATTAGTTGAGCCCTAATCATTAACCATCTCAACTATCTCAACCTTCGAAACTACTCTATTTCCCAAAGTATAAATAGAGGCCTTGGGGAGGGAATTAATAAAGGAATTTTGGAGAGCAAAGTTATGCTGGTGGTATATCTTCAGAAGTCTTGGAGCAGCAGAACTTAGATTCCTTTGGTTGCGGAGGATTCCTTGTCTCAGGCATTGGGTTGTACACTTATCTCATTCACTGATTGTTAATAAAGAGAATTCTTCTTCCAACATTATGTTGAGTCTCTTTCATGTATTAGGTTTTGATGAATATATTTGATTAATCACTATATATGTTATTTATCTGACCTGTCATATATACATGTATAAGATTGTACTTGGAGAATTTGCTCTTTGTAGGTGAAGGAGGTGCATCCCTGGAATCTTTGGAGAGAAGCAAAGAGGAAGAAGATAAAGCTTGGATCAACCATCGGTAATCAGGTGAGTCCAATATTTATTCCTATTTCCTTTCTGCATTTAACTAAAGCTAATTGTATGGAAGTTTTAGAAGTAAGTAGATAACCCCAGAACCTAGGTTATAAGGGTGTTTATTCCTGAACAAAAATGCTTGCCATTTTGTCTTTTATACCATATGAAAAATCGGTTTCCCTTTCTATTAGATTGCTATCTTCATTGCGTTGTGTTGCTTTTGCCAATGAAGCCACACCTTCCCATGATATTCCATGACCTAATTGTTTGCATCATTCAATCCATACCTTCATCCAGTCAATATTGTTTGCGATGTATAAATGAATTACATCCCATTCTCGACCAACTGTTTAATGACAATAACCATTAAAATGAAAGAAAGGTGTAAATCTCTTGAACACAGTATATGCTCTTAATTGAAGAAATTATGACTAGAAATTACAATTAGAATATGAAGGATATAATAAACATCCACTAGCTAATAATTACCTTCTATCTTCCTCAATCTACCTTTCCCCTTCAGTTGCTCCCCTTCAAATTTTTTATTGGATTCTGGATCCCAAATGCAACATAAATTGAGCTTTAACGCTAAAATAGGAATATATTCACTAACATACAACATGTTTTGGTATATCGTATATCCTTCCATCATAGAACTCTCTGCATGTGCTCGTTGTCTCACCAAACCTTTCATAAATTTCAAGTGCCTCTCAACCATCCACATGGACCTTGAGTGCACAGGTCCACACAACTCAATCTCCTCAACTTGGTGTATGAGGTAGTGTTCCTATGCATTGAAAAATGCTGATGGTAGATGCTTCTACATTTCACACATGAGACGAGGAATTTCTCTCCTCCAATACTTTATATATTTTTTATGGATTTCTTTAGATGTCAACCATCTACAAGTGACACAAACCAATAACAATATTTAACAAAAATAAACATTAAATTACAATATATGCTGAAATATTGCACAAAAAAAATATATAAATTATACAGAGAATTAAAGAAACACTAAGCACATGCAAGTAATTGCTAGTTGCCTCATGTATTTACCAGGATTATATATAACGTGTTTGACATTGTTGTCAAAGTTGTCAGAGAGAGAGAGAGGTAGAACATATTGTATCAATATACAAACCATGCCATTTATTAAACATAGAGTATACAAACAAGAAAAAAAATATACGCACTAAATTGACAAAAAAAAATTATATGGACATAACAATAATAATTACCTTGATGAAGACATGCCAATCATGTGTTTTGACCCTCGCAAAATCACATTTTTTGGTTATGATATTCTTCAAGTTTGCACAAAATCCAGTGGGAAATTTAATTTTCCACATTACTTCTTTGATAACATTGCTTTGTTGCTCCGTAAACATCCATGGAATTGAGTTTATCTTAACTTGTTCTTCGTTGGTATGAAATTGGATGATGTCTTTCATTGCATGGTTGCTTTCTTGAATGTCTTTGCAAGCTTTCATAACTTTATCTTTCTCCCTCGTTATCTCTAGTAGTCGCCATAAGGCTTCAGTAACATTCTTTCCAATATGCATTGTATCAAACAAATGAGCAATTTGTAGGTGCTCATAGTAGGGCAACCTGCTGAATTGAATAGGATAACTTTTCATTCCTTGTGGAAGCCCATTAATGCCTTCATGATCACGATGGACATCATGAATATTAGTTTATAAATAAATTATATCATAAATCAAATATGGCCTACAGTAAACAACTCACAATTAAAATTAGAATACATAACAATTCATATACGATGATCCATACGTACCATGATGACGATTTCTATTGTATTGCATCTTCCAAAGGTGAGGTGTCATTCTTCATGGTTTTAATGCAATCGCATGCTTCCCATTGAAAACATTTTTTTCAGTTTTTCTATACCTGTGATTCTTAGAGAGGAAATTTTTATACTCATCAAATACCTCCTTTATTAAGCTTTTTGAACGACGAGATTTTATCTTAGGACCACAAACTGGACATGCAAATTTACCCTTTTTCTGAAGACCTACAATATTTAGATATGGAATATCTATGTCAAATATATTCATATATAAACTATTCTAACTACTCCATATCATTAAATGCAATTAAAGTGGAACTTAAAATTACAAACCACAAAATGAAGTTAACCCAAGGGCATCGTGTATTGTCCATACAACCATTGCATGGAATTGAAATTTCCTTTGTCGTAATGGTGTATATACGTCATACATAGTTATGCCATTCCATAACTTTAGTAGCTCATCTATAAGAGGTTCGATGTATACATTCATATCTTTGACTTGGAACTTACCTGATTCATTTGAAGTACATATAAAATATATCATTATGAGAACCATTAATATATATAAACCATGCACAAGAGTAAAATAATAGATATATATATGAAATTAAGAAACATAATATGACAAATGAGATGCCACAACTACATTATAAATAAAATAGTTTTCGACAAAAAACCTGGAATAATCATCGACAACATTATGTGCTCCCTCTTTATTGACAACCATGGAGGAATGTTATTGTTGATAACAAAAATAGGCCACACCATGTAAATGGATTTCATCTATGCAAATGGATTAACACCATCTACTGCCAAAGAAATCCTAAGATTACGTGGTTCTTCGTTAAAGTGAGGCCACTTTTCCTCCATATCACTAAAAGCAGAACCATCTGCAAGCATTCAGATAACATCATCTTGACTTCTGTTTTTGGCATGGTAATCCATAAATTGTGCTATGTTTTTGCACCTGAATAGTCATTACAAACATGGAATGATGGGAATATAACGAAGAACCTTCTGAGGCACCTTTTTGTTACTTTATCTGTATGATATCTACTTACATGACATTCCGGACATTTTGTTGCAAATTCATGCTGATTATAATATATAACATGGTCATCGGGGCATGCATGAATTGCTTCATAATGCATTCCAATATCTTTCATGATGGAAGATAAATCTCGATATGTGCGAGGTAAAATATTTTATGGTGGTAACAAAAATTCAGCTATCAAGCTACACAAAAATTTAAAAAAATTGTTAATGTAATAAATAAATAATATTAAAGAAACACGCTTCATCCGTACGATGATCAATAATGAGTTAACAATACAATTATTAGAGGAATACAAATAAACGTTATCATGATCCTATATATGTGATGGATTATTTTACATGCCTTAGCATCCATGTGATTGCAATGTTTGAAAGACCATTCATAACCTTCAAGTTCATTGTCAACAATACAGCAGAGAGAAGATTTGTTTTGGAGCCTTCATAAAGGGGTTCATATGCCTTATCGAGAAAAGGTATATCGTGAACATCATCAAATTCATCATCATTTTCATTATCAACGTCATCGTCATCATCCATTCTAACGTTAAATGAATCATGGATCAATGTATTTGTACCATCATCTTCAATTACATTATCGGTATGATCATCTTGTTCAATATGATCATTCACTTGTTCTCCATTAAACATACACGCTCCATGATCCTAATCCTATACTTGTTCTGAAAGCACTTCCTTTGGACGATATGATGTAGGGTGTCTTTCCTTTAATATAAATACATGGAAACATCAATAGATATACATTAATATATGAAAAATAAAAATAATACATACAATTACCAAAAAAATGAATATAATAAACTTTATAATGCTAAACCTACAAATGGACGATATTCGTTCCCCCCCTCAGCGTGTCCATGTTCCCTGCATTGTTTTGTGGCTATTGAGATCAATATTATTCTCCTCTTAAATCTCTTACATTGAGTACACAAACAATAACATTTGCCATCACCCCTTCGTTTTGTTGTATCCCATAGTCTAGCAAGCAATTGTCAGTTGTCTTTGTTTGGATCCGGAATATTTCTATTTGACATTTTGTCACAAACTTTGTCAATGAATATAACTGGTTGTCTTAAAAAATCAAGTTCCACACATCAACATTTTGTCAAACGGAAAGAATTCGAAGAATACAAACTTCCCAGCAAACTGTCTATCGATGAAAAAAAAATTCCCACAATCGCCCGTTGAAGAATAAAGCAATTCCTGAAAACGTCCGTCGAGGAACAAATAATTTTCGCAAATCATCCATCGCTTCTACAACAAACATGTCGAAATGTTTAAAACAATTTATATTTATAATGGCCATGCGTCGGATATTCGACACCTTGAACATAGCTACCTTTGAAAATATGGGACCATAAATTTAAAATCATGTAAACCTTACATTTAAAAAAAAAAAACCTATACATCCCGTTGGATCTCCAATGCTAAGGGGTCGGATATCCGACACTATTGGGTTCACACACCATTGGTTATCCAACACCATACCATTGGATATCCTACATCCGACCTTCGGAGATCTGACGCTTAAGGGTCGGATATGCGACAGTCTAGGGGTCAGATATCTGACGCCTTCTATGTCGAAGATTCGACGACGCTAAAAAAAAATTTGATCGCCATTATTTTCAGTGATTGCTGTCCGACACATCCGTACAAAATTTCAAATGATGTCAGATTCTGACATCAGATTTTGGGTTCAAATCCTGTTGTGAACCTATGGGCTCAATCCCGGAGCTAACACCTTTTGGGCTGTTGGTTTCCTTTCGGGTTCGATGATTGCACAGAAAGTACATTCTCCGATTGGGTAGGTTGATACGAAGTCGTATCTTGTCCTGACATAGACTAGTTAATTGACAATTGGCTCACTTGTTTCACAACTGAATCCGCAGGTTTGGTACTTGTAGAATCCACAATACCATCGGCATGTGGCCCAGGCTTGACCTTGGGGTCTAAATTGGACCTAGGAGCATTAGGTATAATCATATACAAAAGTTCAGATTGAGCATAGATCAAATCCAACTCTTGTGCCATAAAAATAGCTTGTTCCTCATTTTGAAATCCGGATGTAGAAACATCCTTCGCGATGTAAGGTGACAACAATTTAAGGAACCATTCAAGAAGAAACTCTAGTGGTATAAAGGATTTGACTAACCATTTTCATCTACGCCACTCTTGAATATGATCTGAAATGTGTGTGGCTTTATCTTTCCAAGAGGTCGACAAGAGTTCGGTACCGACGTCGTAGCGTACGGGTAGCTGGAAATGATTAAGGAAAGTCAGAGTAAGATAATCAAAAGTAGCATAAGTCCCCCCCAGTAACTCTATATACCATTTTGCCGCAGGACCCGTTAGGGTGCACTGAAATAGCCTCAAACGAATGGAATGATCATGTAAGGAATTGGAAGAGCACCAAAGGTGGAAAGTGGTGACATGCTCATCTAGATCTTCACCGGCCTTACCTTCAAACTTGGAAATGTCCAAAGGAAGCTTGGTAGGGAATTTCGGCCATGTCGGATCATGAGACACAGGATCGTTCATCAATCTCAACAAGTCAGGTAAGTTCAATGTTGCAAGGAAAGTGACCCTAGGTTCATCCAGTCGGTTCCATGCTTCCTGGTAGTTTTGATTCATTTAAGGTTGATTGCTATAAATACCATGGCCTTGGCCATAATAACCTCCTCCCATTTGACCCATGTAGGGATGCATGGAATCATTTTGTTGTGAGGTACCTTGATTATGAGGCACTACAAAGCCATAATTAGAAGAGTAAGTAGCTTGTTGATACCCGTACCCATAGGGTTGGTAGTTTTTTCCATACTGCAGTCCATAAGAATGTCCATGAGAAGCTCCATAAGGTGTTCCATGGGATGCACCATGAGAAGGTCCATAGTTTGGTATACGGGGAGCTCCACGAGGTGGAACATGAGACGATCCAAAAATAGGTACATGACCTGCTAACACAATAGGAGGTACTCGGCTCTGAGATACAACTATGTTAGCAGTCGCAGAATGAACATGGATAGTAGCAACATTCCAGCCTGAAGGACCACATGAATTAGGGGGAGGATGAGTGGTTAAAAATGCATTCGAAGGAACGGGGTTCAAGGACGAAGCAACATGTGAAGGAATGTAAGTGGTGTTACCAATGTTCACTCATCTTGGTCCTGGTATCTGAATAGGATTGCTAACACTAGGCCTAGGAGGAGCATGTGAAGACGCCTCCACCACTAGATGGAAGGTGCAATGTGACTAGTGCCCCCAAACCTATCTGCATGGAGAAGAGTGGGAGTACCCCCAGGAGTAGTGCTAGGGTCAATTTTTTACTAGGCATGATATGTCAAATCAGGCTCAAGGATATCAGGTATTTCATATCTAACATAACTAGTGCTTGTGGGTTCATAGTGACTCTCATCACGCAGAAACCAATATCGGCGACCTGTGAATGAGGGAGCATAACCATATCATGAAGGCTGCTCATGTGAAGGATCATATGTGCTAGTAGGATCTTCCTCCCCAACCTCATGAGGTGGAGAAGACATCTCCGAAATCTCATCCTCATGATCTCCCATGGTGTGTGAATCAAAGTGAGAAGTAGTCCACCCAGGCTGTCTCGTTCTCTCTCCCAAAGGAGGAGGAAACGTGGAAGATGGAAGTCCTACTAAACAATGAGAATGATGGGGTGTCGTGCCCGAATCCACAATGAATTAAAAAATAAAAAGACTCAATATAATTACACAAACCCTAGGAAAACTGGCATGCACACCTAAAAATGTAAAGCCAAATTACAAGCAAACCAAGGGTAGGATATGTGAGCTCCTGAATGAATCAGGTATGTCTCGCCTAGGAGAGGCTTGAGACTCCCATACACAACAAGCGGAGGTTCGTAACCAATTATAGTGGCCCTTAGCTTTAACACATATAGCAACTGTGTTGTCTGACCCCTACCTGGCACGGACACCTATAGAATAACCTCCGTAAATACCCCCTCGATAACCTAGGTAAGGCAACTAAGGTCACCTCAATATAATCAATGCTCAGGAGGACAGTCATAGGTGGGATTAACCGTATAGGTAGGGTAACAAAGCCTGAAGCCTGAAAGCACAAATAGTACCCTAGGGATGCACTAGCCAATACCTCAAAGGCCCCCAGATACGAATACAATCCTGGAAATATCTCCAGTGCTAATCAATAACAATCAAGGGTCATCCCAATCATAATTGCTCACACTGCCTCATTCTTAACTCCCTTGTAAGAGGAGGATCCTGAGAAACACTAATTATATAAAGGATTTCACACTCTCACCTGGACAGACACCTAATTGTTTTGTTTAGTGGTCTTGGAGAATTAACTCACAATAAACTATTCCAAGACCCTAAACCTAGTCTTGTTGGTGCACCCTAGAAAAGAAAAGAGTGTAATTCATTTTATTATGCATTGATTTTAATTGGCTTTATTACTCAAAGGGTAAATGGTCATGCAACTAATGATTTTATGACACAACAAGAAGTAAAATGTACACCTAACAATCAATGCAAATGCACTGTGTCAAATGAAAAACAAGGTATGCTACTACATGAAGTGCAAATTTTCTCCTTCAAATCTATATGCAATCATTCCTATATGAAAATCTGACTAATATTCACCAAGCAAACCTAATGCAAGTACCATGCTAATGCAAAATGCAAAGAATTCATAACTATGCAAAAAGAAAAACGTTGTATTTTTTAATTAAATGAGATAAAAAGCAAAAATATGACTTGACCACCCTCAGAATATGCAACCACTCACAGACAGCAGGCAAGCAAACTACTAAGGAAAAAGAGACCTAATGCACTAATCTCGAAACAAAAAATAGAAGATGAAATGGCAAGAACATTTTCAAAAATCAAATAAAAAAGAGTCTCTGGTCAGAAACAGAGGGGAGATACAAACTCCAGAAGCATCAAAGAAGACTCAGCAATCATCCAAACTCACCCAGCAACACTTAATCTTCCCAAAAAAACAAAAAATCAGGGCATACATGACTATTCTTAGTAAACCTGCATATATACGCGACTATTCTAGGAAAACCCGCATGTACACGCAACTGTGAAAGCAAAACCTGTGTATAGGAAGAAAAAGAAAGAAAAATAAGGTAAATGGACAAACTGAGACAAAATTTACTCCTACATGAAACTACTGGGAAATCATCCCCCTAGACCCGACATAGAAACAGAGAAATCAGAGCAATACAAGCACAATGAATGCCGAAAACCCCTAAAGAAAAAAAACTAGGAATCTCCCCAGTATGGTCGTCAATTATGTTACAGAGAAAAATTCCTATGGATTGGGGTGTACCACAACAGACAGAGAAACCACATAAATCAATCCCTTCCCAATATGCAAGAGAAATACAACATCTAATAATAAAGACTCTTGAAACATACCTTATTCCCGATGGTTGAAGTAGATCCCCGTTGAGATTTTTCCAATCCTGCTCGCATTAGCAATTCACTCTCAAAAACAGTAAACAAGGAAAGCATGGTATATAATATAGTGTTATTCCTACTCTAGCATATATAATAAATAATGCATAAGCAATTAAACGCATCCATGGATTCAATATTCATTTAAATGCACGTCATTGGATAGGAAAAGATATTTATTTTAAAAAAATCAGAGATTACATAAGTGACAACCTCTGTCGGAATGTCTGCGAACCGGAGAAACTAAGTCCTCCACCTAGGCCTCCACCACCTCAATCCTCCATCTCTTGATAGTAAGCTCACAAAAAAAGGAAACCTTGGGAAGAACACAAAGTGCTCCAAGGGACAAAGGGATGCAGACTCAAGTACAAGCAAGCTATGGCAACAATGGACTATAGTTTTCTTGCTCTTCAATTCCTCATTTTCAATGTATCCAAGGGGTTCCTTATATAGTACTTCAATGGGGTAATGGAAGGTCAAATCCGAGTGATCTCAAGACATATGGAAGGCCAAGATACAAGTGACTCGGATCCACATCAAGGAAAACTCCAAAAGTATTTGGACTTAATATGTACACATCCCGATGGTACACGGGTTTAAGGGTAATATATGCGTATATACATGAGAAAGGGATTAAAAGTAGTGTACAACAAATAATAGGTGTTTTTAGGGATGATCTTAGAAACATCAAAGGTACAAAAATGGTCCATGGGGTCCAAAGAGTTTGCAGAAGGAAAAGGAAGGCCATAAAAGTGTGATCAACCATGTGTGGTAAAATCAGCTGTAACAATATGATTGTGTAAAGATATAAAATTGGTATTGTTTCATCTCCATTTGGTATGTACTAGAATAGTTAAAACAATCTATCTTAGGCACTAGCTCTTATTTTCCATGTGTGTATATCAGTCAATGTACTTATGAATATACCTAGATCATAGGTTTTCTAATTTTATTTAACTCATTTATTGTTGAAAGCAAATACTCTTGATTTATCTCAGCATCAAGTATTAAAACATAAAGGAATCTGTTATACCTTTATCTTTCACTAGAATTATAATCAGGAGTTAAAATGATAATAGACTAATAAAAATTAGATGAACGAGTTAAAGTCGAAGCCAATGGGAGAACTACTGGTTAATGTCAGTTTTCCTAAGTACTTATATTTACCAAAAAAAATAATTAAAACATAAATATATATAGATCAGCGATATCTCATTTATTGCTCAAAGCTGTAAAATAAATAAATTTACTAGCATTATATTTTATGCTAGTTGAGATAATAATCTTGATCTGGAAACTTGTGACAAAATGTCTTACTTGTAAAGGACCTGTAAAAGAAGCATCACTTCACTGCATTAGCTAAAAAGCTAAGTAAGCCTCGATCTCAACTGAAGTTCCTTCCTAATTTCATAAAACAGTAAAACAAACTTAGCACTAGTAATTAAACAGATGTTTCAATTCCTATTGTTCCAAATCATAACCTGCTAAATCAAATCCTTAACAATGAATTATGAAAACAAACAAATAAGTATGTAGAATTAGAGATTAACAAAAGAATCAGTTTTAGTTTAAAACTGTTTAGGGTAATCATTAACAGTTAATTGTTCCTAAGTAGTGACGACTGCAAACATTTTATGTTATATGAAAAAATTTAAATTTTTATGATTTTTTGGAGTATTACATGTGGCATCAGAGCACAAGTTCAGACACTAGGCCTAAATGAGGCTCAACATGCATAGATAAATAGTAGATTAAAATGCATGCATACTAATTGTAAATTTCTTTTTGAAATGTTATTTCTAGAAGAGAAAAAAATTCTAAGCTAAACTGCAGGTATGGAAAGACTCGAGGAATATGCAGATGAAGAGTCCCCGTTTAATTAATGAAGTAATTCTAGAAGAGAACTAGTTTAGGAAGAAATAACTAATAACTCTTTGGAATTATTACAAATGGTTAAAGAATTAAGAACTGAGATGGAAATAGTCAAAAGCAAAAATGAAAGTATTCTGAGAGCTCAGGAGGAGCTTAATCAGATCTTGATGGAAAATTTTCAGAATGAAGAAAACGATAAATGGACAGGATCTGAAGATATGTCCTACCAACACAAAACAAAAAAGTCTAAACAGTCTAAAATTGAAAGTAGTTCATCCTATGAGATTTATGGTGATCCACATAAGAAGAATTATTAGTATACTAATGATAGTAGTGAAGATAATCATCATTCAAGAAAAAGAAATTTAAGCCTTATGAAGAAATTTCAGGAGAATTTAAGAAAATAAAACCACCAACTTTCAATGGTGAAACTGAGAAAGGAGAAGAGGTTGAATCATGGTTGTTTGGGATGAAGAAGTATTTTCAAATCTACAATTACTCTAACTAGCTAAAAGCAAGAATGACATTTTAGAACCTAACTTGAAAGGCAGATGTTTGGTGGCAGGACCTAAAACTAGTAAAAGGTATTAGGGAAAATAATATTAACTGGATTACCTTTAATAAATACTTTAAAAAGAAGTTCTTATCAAAACAGTACTATGAAGAGCGATCTAAGGAATTTTATGAACTAAAGTTGAGAACAATGAATATGAAAGAATTAAACAGTAAGTTTTTAAGTCTTCTACGTTATGTGCCTTACATTGTGGATGAGAAGCCTAAGATACAATGAATTCTAAGTTGTTTACCTTTTCATATAAAAGACAAAATTGAATACGATAATCCAAAAACCTTAGAGGAGGCTATGCGAAAGGTGAATTTTTTCTATGAGTAGAATCACAAAAAGGAAAGTATGTCAAACTAGAAGGCTAAAAGATCTAATAATTTTGAACAGAAGAAGAAGGGTTTTGTATGTAACCATATTTTTAGGAATAATAACACACGTAATCTTTCTAATAAGAATTTCCAAGGGAATAAGGGTAATTCACAGTTAAACCCAAATGGTCCTAGAAATAAAGAACCTGCTAATAATCATAGCAATTACACTAAGAATAATGAACGTAAAGACCCAGTAAAATGTTGGGAATGTAATGGGCCTCATTATGCATTAGTTTTCCCTAATCGAAAGAATATTGTCAGCAACATACATACGGTGCAAGAGGAGATGACTGTTGGTGATTTAGCGAGGACAATGCCCAGGATCAACGTAGCACTGGAAAATAGGCAAGTGGATTACCAAACTTCCATGGTGGAAGTAGAAGGCAAGATTTATCAAACACCTATATCTATCGTAATTGACCCCAGAGATAGCTTAAGTTATATTTCTCCTGATTTAGTGGAAAAATGCAAATTATCAATAGAAAAGTTTGCAAAGTCATGGTTAGTTCAGCTAGCTATTGGCGCAAAAAGAAAAGTGATTAGGTTTGTAAAATATTGTACTGTAAACATGGATCCGTTTGAGACCTCTGTGAAGCTTAATGTACTACCTTTAGGTTCTTATGATATGTTAATTGGTATGGACTAGTTAGAACAGCATAGAGTAGTTTTGAACTATTTTGATAAAACTTTTACTTACGTAAATAATGAAGGAGAAATAATAAATGTAAGAGGAATCCCTATGAAAACAACTATTAGACAGATCTCTGCTTTGCAATTAAAGAGAGTTGTTCAGAAGAGTTGTAAATCCATTGTTGTAACTATAATTAATGAATAAAATACTAATCACGAAGATAAACTAAATTTGGAAGACATTCCAATCCTGAGGGGGTATTTGGATGTATTTTCAAAAGAAACTTCGGGACTTCCTCCAAAGAGGGAGTTAGACTTCACTATTGAGTTGGTACCTAGTGCAGTGCCCAACTCAAAAGCTCCTTATCGGATGAATATATTGGAATTAAATGAATTAAAATCGCAATTAAAAGAACTTATTGATAAGAATTATATCAAACCCAGTGTGTCTCCTTGGGGAGCACCTGTTATTTTTGTTAAAAAGAAGGACGGTACTCTACGTTTATGTATAGATTACCGTCAACTTAATAAAATGACCATTAAGAACAGATATCTATTGCCCTGCATAGATGATATGTTTGATCAGCTACGTGGAGTGACTGTATTTTCGAATATTGATTTATGATCCAGTTATCACCAGGTCTGAATCAAAGATGAAGACATATTTAAAACAGCTTTTAGGACCAAATATGGTCACTATGAGTTTGTTGTTATGCCATTTGGGCTTACTAATTCCCTGGCTGTCTTCATGTGTCTAATGAATAATGTATTGCATAAGTACCTTCATAATTTCGTGGTTGTATTCATTGAAGACATTCTAATTTATTCTAAGTCTAAAGAAGAACATGAAGAGCACTTAAAAATTGTTTTACAAGAATTGTGAGAACATCAGCTTTATGCAAAATTTAGTAAGTGTGATTTCTTTAAGGATAAAATACAGTACTTGGGTCATGTAGTAACTAAAAAAGGGATCTCAGTTGATCCAGAAAAGATAAAGGCAATTGAAGAATGGCTAGTCCCAAAGGACGTAACTGACGTACGATCATTCATGGGAATTACTAGCTATTATCGAAGATTTTTGAAGGGTTTTCAAGAATTGCAAATCCCATAACTTCTTTACAGAAGAAAGGGAAGAAATTTGAGTGGAGTAAAAAGTGTGAATAAAGTTTTAAAAGTTAAAAACATTACTAACTACTACACCAATCTTAAGAATTGTTGATCCTAATAAAGACTTTATAGTATGTACTGACGCATGCAATGACAGTCTAGGTGGAGTTTTAACTCAGGAAGGACACATCATTGCATATGAGTCTAGGAAGCTTAAGATTCATGATAAAAATTATGCAACCTACGATTTAGAGTTGGTTGTCATCATACATGCCTTGAATATGTGGCACCATCACTTAATCGGAAGAAAATTTATATTAATGACAGATATAAAGGGTTAAAATATCTATTAGATCAACCTAACTTAAACACAAGGCAAGATAGGTGGCTATCTTTCCTTAGAGAGTACGATTTTTAAATCCAACATATTAAGGGAAAATAAAATAAGGTTGTTGATTCTCTAAGCAAAAATGTAAAACTAAATTTTGTAGTAGCAATCAGCACTTACAAAACATATTTAGAAGGATAGCTAGAGGAAGGAGTGAGATTGGATGAAAATTAACAGAAATTACGAGCAAAAGCAATAGAAAATTTAACTGAAAGTTTAAGTACAGGGTATACATTAGAGGAAATTTCAACTCAAAATGGGCCTTTTAACTTTGATTCAAATTCCATGTCAGCATGTGTTAGCCAATGAAATTGCTTTAAATTTGAAATACCGTATAGGTCTTAAACACTTTTTTAATATAAATTTGGGGATAGGTATCATAAAAAAACTAATTTTTTGTTTGTATTTTTGACATATCTCCCTGTGTTTTTACTCAAATTTCGATCGGGAGAGCTCGTTGGATGCGGAATTTGTTCGGTTACTCAAATTTCGATCGGGAGAGCTCGTTGGATGCGGAATTTGTTGGATGCCGAATTAAATTTCGCATCCAACAAGCTCTCCTGATCGAAATTTGAGTAAAAACACAGGGATATATGTAAAAAATACAAACAAAAAAGTATTTTTTTTCTTTCCTTCCTCCAAAATTAATAAATATTATTTTATTATTTTAACTATTATTTTATTAATTATTTTTAGGAGGCCCATTTTGAGTTGAAATTTCCTCTAATGGTCTAAACGAAAAAGGATTAAGACAGACTATATATACCTAATGTACCTAAGATTAAGTTACTAATTTTAAATGAAATTCATAAGACTCCTTACTCAGGACATCCTAGTTATCAGAAGACTATAACCATGTTACGGAAGGATTATTTTTGGCCAAACATGAAGAATGAACTAGCAGAATACATTGCCAAGTGGTTTGAATGTCAACAAGTTAAGACTGAACACCAACATCCAGCTGGGTTACTTCAGCCATTACCTATCCCTAGCTGGAAGTGGGAAATAATCAGTCTTGATTTTATTACAGGTCTACCTAGAAATCAAAATCTGAATGACTCGATAATGGTGGTCATTGATGAAATTAGTAAAGAAGCTCATTTTATACCTGTAAAAATCACTTACAAGGATGCTAATATTGCTTATATATTCCTGAAACAAAATTTTCGTTTACATGGGATACCGAAAGTAATAATTTCCGACAGAGACCCTAAGTTTACGGGCAATTTTTGTAAGTCTTTGTTTAAAGGACTAAACACTACTTTAAACTTCAGTACCTCTTTTCATCCCCATACTGATGGACAAACTGAAATATTGAATCAAGTGTTTGAAGATATGCTCAGAATGTATGTTAAGGAACAACCAAGTAAAAGGGAAGATTACCTACACCTGGTAGAGTTTGCTTACAATTACAATCACTACCAAGCTTCAACTAGATACATCCCATTTGAAATTTTGTGTGGCAGGAAGTGCAATACCCCCATCTCATGGAGTAATCCAAGTGACAGGTTAGTATTAGGACCTGAACTACTAAAAGAGATGGAGTTAATTGTAAAACAGGTGCAAGGTAACTTGAAAGTTGCACAAGATAGACAGAAAATTCAAGCAGATCTTAAATGAACTAAAAAAGAGTTCTAGGTAGGTGAACATGTCTTTATAAAGGTAAGGCCTAAAAAGAGTTCCTTGAGATTAGGAAATTGTGCTAAGTTGGCACCCCGATACTGCGGACCTTTTGAAATATTGTCCAAAATAGGACAGGTGGCATATCAATTGGCTTTACTGCCAAATTTGAAGGTTCATAATGTTTTTCATATTTCTGTGTTAAAAAAATATGTACATGATGCTACTCATGTTATAAACTGGAATGATGTGTAGGTGGAACCCAAAGGATATTTTCTGGTGGAACCAGATTGTATCCTCAAAAAAAGGGAAATCTTACTTCGGAATCGCACCATTGGTCAGGTGAAGATGCAATGGAAGCACCTTAGTCAAGAAGAAGCCACCTAGGAATTGGAGAGTCATATGTGGGCTACATATCCAATTATGTTCCAGGGAAATTCTGAGGACGAAGAATAAATAACATCGAGGATGATGTTATAATTTAAGGGGGTGTGTATGTCACATGCCCCAAATTGCAAAACATTTTATGTTTTAAGAAAAATTATGTTATATTTTATTATAAAGTTTGTAATTAATGACCAAGTGGGATCAAGTATAATTGAATATAATTGCCGAATATTTTATTAATTAATAAATGAAAGATGAGAAAACAGCTTAAGGAAGCTGTTAAATGAGTGTTTTACTAGTCACTTGGTGGAGTAGGCTAGGTTGAGAGTAGATTGAAACTTGGAAGCATCCTCAAACTAATTCTAGCTGTTGAAGGAGGAAACTTCCCTAATTTTGTGGTCATGTTCCCCAAGAAAGTGGAACAAGAGCAGGTGGCTCATTAAGTGAAAACTGACCCAAAAGACCTAGGCATGCTAATAAAACTTCCCATTGGAGATAGCTGAGGTTGCTCATTCTTGACTTGTAAACATTCTGAGTGAATTAAGTGCATAAGAAAATTCGATGGAGGGGACTAGTTGAAGTTTGTTTTGAGTGAAAAGTGCTGAATATCTGAACTAGTGTAGTTATTCTAAGTTGAGTTCATATTATTGCATGCAGAATACATTTACTACTGAACACTCAGCAGAGTTCCAGAGGATTACTAAACTACATCTCTCACCCATTACTTCTACCAGGGGACCAGGAGACAAGCTCGGGGGTCCTGAGATTTGTAGTTCAAATTTTCTCCAGGATTTGGTTGGGAGGAACAAGTTCCTTAAGTTTTTGTCGCCTCTTCTACATTTCCAGGTTCTACATGATTTATCTAGTTTTCTAATTGTTTATTTACATCTAGAAGGATTGAGTTTAAGCAATAAAATGTTATGCTTATGTTCTATTGTTGTTAGGGTTAGTTAATGAAATACTTTTACTGTGAAAAGATAGTTAAATGTTGGATTAGATATATTAGGGCAAATGATTAGAAGAATTTCCAGTTTTACTGATAGATTAAAAAAATATTGAACTGTAGTTTTCCACACTTTTTTAAGGTAGTACTCTAGTACATTAGGTTAGATTAAATTCACATAAAGGATCGAATGAATAATGCATGAATGTGTTTTATTACCTTCTACAAGTTTCATAAGAGTAATTCATATGTATGTTTTCCCTTTCTATTTAGATGTTTTCTTTTGACTGAGTATTTTGTAACAACATAAACAAATCTATCTCTAGGAAATATAAAAGTACATAGATATTTAGTCTGTGTATTTGTTTACACAGTAGATATAATATATTACTGTAAGCTTATTATTATAGTAACTAAATACATTATAAAAATAGAAATTAAATAAGCACGGTTAACTAAAGAAAACAATAAAATAAGGATAGAAATTACTGATATAATTTAATCTTTAATCTAAGTAAAAGTGTAATTGAATAACATTGTAATCAAATAATAAACTCAATAATAATTTAAAAGCAATCAAGGTTTTATAAATAAAAACTAAATTGAAGAAAACTGTCAATCATGACTATCATTATCTCCTCTTTTATTAATAGAGGGATGATACAGTTTTCAACCAAAATCAAATAAGCATACATTATTTCATTGGTATAACCACAATTACCTAATACATAAATATACAAAACATAATTATATTTCCACAAGAAACAATATTAAAATTGTTTGGTAAATATAAACTAGGAAAGTAAATAAAAACCTTTCCACGCGTTTTTTTACCCAGAAAAATACAGTAAAGACTTAGGTTGCATAATCAACCTTTCTTCTATCTACTTACTAAAGTAGTTATTATTGACAGTAAAATCAAATTATATTTTAGAAACTAACTGTCTGAAACGTTTCATTTCATTTTTAAACATAATCAAAATAAATATCAAATTACAGTAGCAATTATATCTGTTTAGGATCATTTAAACAGAATTGAAGAAAAACCAGAATCGATAGAATTTCATAGCTGCCATCATCTTCTTAAAAACAAAGTATATATTTATTTCCAGATATAGAATTCACAAAATAGTATGCTTAAAAGCTTTTTCAATTTATAGACAACATCTAAAACCCTATCATCATTATCAAAACCACTATTGTCACCTTAGAGGTTACGGCCTAATGGCCTTTTTACAACTTAAGACACGTCTTGAAATCCTGTACAAAAATAACTTTACTGAAATAAAAACTACGGCCATGAAAGCCCCAAGTTTTCCATCATGATACAGCCTCTAGGGCTTCAAGGTTTTTTGTTTAAAAACTACATATCACAGTCTCGACCACATGGCCTTCCAAAACAAAAAAATCACCATGTAACCACGGTCGAGCAAAACCCATGAACCAAGTGGGAAGTATCAACATAAACACCATAGTGACCAGTGCAGGAGAACCTCAGGTGAGACCGAGGCTTACCAGAATGGATACGAAGCTTGGAATCCCTGCATGGAGACTTTACGGAGTATTCTAACACAGACCCTTCACTTGTAAGCCTGCACGAGTATAATAAAACACTAATTGAGAAATGTATACAAATGACAGAGTTAATAATTTATGAACTAGTGAAGAATAATTATAAACCCAAATAAATTCTTCACCTAAAGAAACTGACCTCGGCCTCAAACTGGGTAACGAGAACATACCCTAACCACCAGAGAATTAATGCCAAGCAACAAATGAAGCACCATTGAGAAACCCTAGCAAGGAAGTCCAAATCAATGCGAAATTAAACCAAACACCGAACTCACAATACAAAGTTTTATCACTACACCAATGCCAAAGGACAGCTCACACAAATGCTTGGTATTAGCGACAAAGACCATGCACTCATAAAGAGAAAGAATGGTAGTAAAACTTGCATATGCAGAGAATGGCGAGGAAGTGAAAGACCCTCACAGGTAAAGGTAATCCAAAGAAGCAAAGGTTCTCATTTGCAGCAGGAGCAAAATGGTGAGGCCATGTAGCCATGAGCCTACAGCTCGTCCACTCCACAAAAGAGACAAGACAAATGCAATTTTTAGGGTTTATAATATTTTTATATTGCTCTCAAAGTCAACAAAACCTAACCATCGAGCAACGACCACGTGGGATTGAAATTCTTTGTGAAAAGTGGGTTTCGTATTATAGTTCGAGATTTGCTTGGATGCAGCCTACACACATTAGCATTTTACAAATAAAACTATGGTTAAAACCTTTGTCATAACCCCCAACATCGTTACTTTATAAAGTGCATATTATAACCTTGGAGGATAATATAGGGAGGTAAATTTACATACACTAGGGTTTACATTATTGCTCTATAATCTTAGAAATGAGTAAGAACTTAGGCAAAGAATTCTCCAATTTTGATTTGCATAATAATAACACTTTTATGAGAAACCATAGAATCATAAAAGACTAAATCAATAATATATGAATTCTTGCAGGTATAGAAAGCCCCATAACTGAATTCCTAGTCTAGGTATTAATTTAGTATCGGTATAAGGTACTAATCTTTGTTTTATCATTTTCCCCTTGTGAGGTAAAGAATATTAAAAGGGTTAGGTAGAATAGATGTTGTAAAAGAAATATTTTATTTCATAACCCAAAATAGCAGTAATACTGTTGTGTAAAGATATATATTGCATCTCCATTGGGTAAGTACTAGAATAGTTTTAAAAAAAATATCTTAAGCACTAGGTCTTATTTTCCATGTGTGTATATCAGTCAATGTACTTATGAATATACCTAGATCATAGGTTTTCATAAGTTTATTTAATTCATTTATTGTTGAAAGCAAATACTCTTGATTTACCTCAGCATCAAGTATTAAAACATAAAGGAATCTTCTATACCTTTATCTTTCACTAGAATTATAAACAGGGGTTAAACTGATAATAGACTTATAAAAATTAGATGAATGAGTAAAAGTCAAATCCAATGGGAGAACTACAAGTTAATTTCAGTTTTCCTAAGTACTTATATTTACAGAAAAAATAATTAAAACATAAATATATATATATCAATGATCCCTCATTTATTGTTCAAATCTATAAAATAAATAAATTTACTAGCATTATATTTTATGCTAGTTGAGATAATAATCTCGATCTGGAAACTGGTGACAAAATTTCTTACCTATAAAGGACCTGAAAAATAAGCATCACTTCACTGCATTAGCTAAAAAGCTAAGTAAGCCTCGATCTCAACTGAATTTCCTTCCTACTTTCATAAAACACTAAAACAAACTTAGCACTAGTAATTAAACAGATGTTTCAATTCTTGTTGTTCCAAATCATAACCTGCTAAATCAAATCCTTAACAATGAATTATGAAAACAAAAAAATAAGTATGCATAATTAGATATTAACAAAAGAATCCTTAGCCTTCTAAGGTTCCCAATCCATCCACAAACTCAATCCAATTCGAATTAGGGTGTGTGCTCATGATTTGCCATGTGTCCTCCCTTTCCTAGCCTTCCACCTTCCCCAAATTCGAGTAGGAGCCCATTGAGCTTCCCCAATTCACATGAGAGGTCTATTGGATGCTCTATTTTGACCTGACATGTCATATATTTCATATTTCAGCCTTCAGATCTGTTTTTTTCATAGGTGTCGTAGCATATTTATCATTGTTGTCATAGAGCTATGGAATCTAGTCCAAGTGTCTCACTAGCTCTAAAATGACTCTTCCTCTCCCATGTAGGTTACATTTCCTCCAAAATTAGACCTATGATGGATATTTCCAAGTTTATTATCCTTATAAATCATCCAAGAACCTTTGGGCTTCCCATGGATTCGAAATTGCAAGAGGAGGATGCCATGTAGCACAAAATTTCTATTTTGTGTGGGCCCCATAGTCTCCATGTGTCTCCATGCTCCATTGCCACTTCAATTTTCTCTTTTATTTATTTAATAAGATACAATATTAAATATTTATCCCATTCTAATGTCTGAACATCATTCATTAGCTCTCTTATTAAAATTCCAAATGTATCCATCCAACCTATGGAACTAGTAGGGTTGATGGAATTGTCCTACTATGCAATTATTTGAATTGGAACATTACAGTCCTCCCCACCCAAGATTTCTTGTCCTAAAGTAATTTCAGATTTGTATGCTGCAAAATATTCTCCTCTTCCCATGTGGCATCTTCATTTGGTAGATCCTTCCATTGTACTAAGTATTCTTTGATAGTTCTGCTTCTCAATCTCCTTTCCCTTGTCTTCAAAATATTTTCCAAAACAAGTGTGAGATGACCTTCATCATACAAGAGAGGAAGTATTTATGAAGTGACAATTTGCTGAAAAAGATATTTTTTGAGACAAGAAACATGGAATACATTATGGATTTTACTCCCTTCCGAAAGTTCCAACTCATATGCTACTTCCCCAATCTTCTGAACTACCTTGTATTGGCCATAGTATCTTGGTTTTATATTTTTTGCCCCATTATTTTTTAGAGATGTTTGTTTATATGGATGCAACATCAAATATAGTAAATCATATACCTGAAAGGTTATTTCTTCTCGATGTCTATTTGCATATTGTTTTTGCTGATTTTGGGCAACCTCCAAATTGCCTTTCAAAAGCTTTAAAATTTCTTGGATCTCTTCCACCCAATATTTAGCTTTTGGAGCTATACTATCACCAAACTCAACAAATGTAAGTGCACCATAACCATATAATTCTTTGAAAGGATACATCCCTATTGACATATGAAAAGTGGCGTTGTAGAAAAACTCACTCAAGTGTAGCCATTTTGTCCATGCTTTTTGCTTCTCTCCCACATAGTTTCTTAGGTACCCTTCCAACCATTGGTTCACCCCATCTGTTTTTCCATCAGTTTATGGATGATATATTATACTTGGAATGAAATGAGTGCCCACCAATATAAAAAGTTCTTTCCAAAAAGAACCCATGAATCTACTATCTCTATCACTTACAATGCTCTTAGGGAGCCCAAATTTCTTTGAAAAAAACATCAGCCACTTGTGCAGCACTAAAAGATGATGTAACAGAAAATAAATGAGAAACGTTTTTCAATCTATCCACTACCACATATATGCAATCCTTACCCAAATATTTGGGCAACCCGGTGATGAAGTCCATTGAGATACTGTCCCATTTTTTCTACGGAATGGGAAATGGTTGCAATAAACCAGTTGGGCATGTAAGTTATGATTTTTTTTGTTGACATACCTTACATTCATTCACATATTTATGAATATATTCCTTCATACCTTTCCAAAAGAATATTTTCCTCAATTTCCTATAAGTTTTGAAGATCCCCGGATGACCAGCTAGTGAGGAATCATCTGCTTCTTGCAAAATTTTGTACTTGAGCTTTGAATCTTAAACCAAATCAGTTCTTCCCTTATAATATATCATCCCATTCACAATCCTATAGTTATAATCCCCCTTGATTCCATTTAACACATCACAAGCAAATTTATCTTTGGCATATTCAACTAGTAACATATTTTTCCAATCTTTAGCAATGTCCATGAGAGAAAAAGAAGGTCTTCGAGATAATGCATATGCTAAAATGTTAGCCTTCCCTTTCACATATTCAATATCAAAATAATAATCTTGAATCTTTCTTACCCACTTTTGTTTCCTTTCATTTATATCCTTTTGGGTGAGGAAGTGCCTTAGACTACTGTGGTCAATTTTCACCACAAACTTGTTTCCTACCAAGTATGGTCGAAACTTGGCCAATGCATGCATGATGACAAAAAATTATTTATAATATATGGAGTAGAGTTTTTCATGAGGCTGCAACTTTCTTCTCTCAAAGGCTATAGGGTGTTGGCATTTCTTTAGGACATCCCCTACTCCTCCACCTGAAGCATCACATTGAACAACAAAAGGCTTAGAAAAATTAGGTAATGCAAGTATGGGACAACGACTCATTACCTATTTCATTTTCTGGAAGGAATTTTTAGCCTATTCATCCCACTTGAAAGAATCCTTCTTAGTCAAATCAGTGAGTGGAGAGGTCAACTTGGAGAACCGTTTCACAAATTTTCTATAATAGATGCATATTCCAATGAAACCTCTTAATTCGATGATGTTTTTGGTGATGGAAATTCTAAGATAGCCCTGATTTTTCCATGTGTACTTTCACTCCTTTCCCAATAATGTTCCCAATATACAATAGTTTCTTCATCCCAAATTCACATTTATACATATTAGCAAACAAGGAATTTTCTTGCAAAGTTCTTAACACAATCTCTAGATGATGCAAGTGCTCTTCCCAAGTTTTACTGCAAATGAGAATATCATCAAAGAAGACCAAAAAACCCCTTCTAATATGCTTGAAAAATATTCTATTCATGCATGCTTGAAATGTGGCTAGAGTATTAGTTAATCCAAATGGCATAACAAGAAACTCAAAGTGACCATAATGACATCAAATAGCAATATTTTGCACATCTTCTTCCTTCATTCGAATTTGGTGACAACCTTATCTAAGCTCAATTTTGGAGAAATATTTGGATCCAAATAGCTCATCCATTAGCTCATCAATCCTAGGAATAGGATACCTATTCTTGATGGTATTCTTGTTCAAATCTCTAATATCTATACACATCCTCAAGGTTCCATCTTTTTTCTTTACCAACACTACTGAAGAAGCATAAGGGCTAGAGCTTGGTCCAATGAGTCCCAACTCTAAGAGTTATTGGATGGCCTTCTCAATCTAATATCTGGATTTATTGGGATGTCTATAAGGTGGTATCTGAATGGGTGGAGTACCCTCCTCCAAAACAATGTTTTTATCAACCCCTCTATCAGG
Source organism: Pseudotsuga menziesii (assembly GCA_001517045.1). NCBI lineage: Eukaryota > Viridiplantae > Streptophyta > Pinopsida > Pinales > Pinaceae > Pseudotsuga > Pseudotsuga menziesii. Next base: position 38,972 of record LPNX010999783.1, read on the forward strand.
TGGTCTACCATGTGGAAGATCTCTAAAAACTTTTTCATAATTTTTCAATAGTTTCTCTATCTCCTTTGGGTGTTTAAAAGCCTTTATGTTTGGATTGGGAGATGTGATATTACATTCAGCAGCCCATTCTATGTCCCCATGCTTTAATATAGATCTCATACTATTTCTAGTCACTACTTGATTTGGGTAAGTGTGCTTCCCTCTCACAACCCTTAGTACACCTTTCGAATCTTGAAATTTCATCTCAAGAATTTGATAATTTACTGTATGCTCCCCTATAGTACACAACCATTCCACTCCCAAAACCACATTAGTATCAGCAACATCAACCACATAAAACCTATCAACAAAAGTATAGTTACCTACAATGACTTGCGGCTTTGGAATCCATGTTTTGCACTGCATTATGTCGTGATTGGGAATGACAACTACGAAGCCATCAAATGCTTCAGTAGGTAGCTTCCTTTTCTCCACCATATTTGCATCAATGAAGTTATGTGTGGCTCCTCCATCTACCAAAACTGAATATATTTGTCCTAATACCACACCCTTGCATCGAATAGTGTGATAGCGATGCACTGCTGAAAGTACTGCCATTCTTGCTTTGTCCGGTGAAGGATGATTTTCTTCTTGTCTTTATTCTTCAGTTGTTGTCTCATATGATCCCTCTTGATATGAATTGTGTCCTTGTTCATCCATACCCCCTTCATACTCATCATAATCATAAAATACTTCTATGTATTGATCTTTTCCCTTAGTTCATTTGTGCCCCGGTGTCCATGGTTGAAAGCATGTGAAGCACAATTGTTTTCTTTGAAGTTCATCCATGTTTAGTCCTTCTTTCTTATTCTTTTCAATTGAATCTCTTTGCAAAGGATTCTTGATTTAGATCTATGGGTGGACTTGTTTCCACTTCTTTGAGAGACCAGCACTCCCTCTTTGATTTGAAGGATGTGAAGTTGGGGTAGACACACTACTAGTTTGCAAGCATCATAGTTAGTCACCTATTTTTCAGACCCTTGTCTATTTTTCACTTTGTTCTGGTTTGCTTTTACCTTTCATACTTGCTTTGGTACAATGCTTTGTTTGCTTCTTCCAGGACATCCATTGTTATGTGTATGTTTCATATTTGAAAGTAAAAGTAACAGTTTCATACAAAAGTGCACACATAATCACACCAAATAATTAACCAAACTCGATTCATGACCCCAAGCGAAACCTTAAAAGCAACCAAATTTATTTAACAACGTTCGGTTTGAGACATAAGTCTCATCCCCAACAACTGTGGCAAGTACTTGGGATTTTACCTAAAACTCATTGTGAGGAGTACCACAGGAACCCCAATGTAGTTAGCTAATGAGAGGACCTGCAAAGTGAAATGGGCAAGGACCCCATCTAGATTGACTAGATACCCACCTGTGAGGAAAAAACCAAAGCGCTATATTTAGGAATTCTTGGTGGTCGAGGGACTTCTTTTGATACAATAGGAATTCGTCTTAAACTAGGGTCCAAATTCATTACCTGTCACTACTACATCCATCATTGATTCACCATGGTATTCCCATCGACTTAGGGGACACTCCCCCCAGTTTGGTTCCTTAGACCATCACCACCGGAACCCTCTTCGACAACCTTCCTCACCTTTAGAGAGCTGCACAACCTTTGATTCCAATTAAGACTCCTACCACTCTGAACCGACTCTATTCATTGCACTGCATAGCCCCATGGCTGGCACAAACCCTGATCCCTTCTTCGGAGGGATAGTTGGCGATGGACCCATGCTCCCGCCTCCCATCAGCATGAGTATCCCTTCCCGTGGTACCACCACCATTGCACATGTTTCTATAGGTACACTATTAACCAGTAGTGGCCCCACGGTATCTACCACAATCCCTACCATACCAACCTACATGCCTGGGGGCATTGGCCCTTTCATGACCATTCCAACCATCCTTGTCATGGGAGTTCAGCCTCACATACCCCCAATCATGCATGGACATCATGTTCCTGCAAACTACGGTGCCATCTTCGATCCATCTCGATCCAACTTTGGATCTAACCTACCCTTTATGGCTCGTCTTAACTTGCCATATTTGGCTAGGCTAAAAAATGACCCCATCAGTCATCAACCCCATTGGCCTCCCATGCCAACCAAACTTCCTTCATACATCCAAAAGTTTGAGGGAAAGGCGGGTGAGGACCCCCAAAACCATATCATGTCCTTCCACCTATGGTGTTCCTCAAACAACATTTTGGATGAATCAGTCAAACTGAGGCTATTATAGCATAAACTTACAGGTGTTTCTGCAAAATGGTACATCGAACTGCCACCTTCCTCCTATCCTGATTTATGCTTACTGGCCTCCATGTTCCTCCAGTACTTTCAACTACCAGTACGATACGATGAGGGAGTGGAGATCTTTCTATCATGCTGGGAAAATACCGCCACCCACATCATGGACCACATCCATGAGTGGCAGTGACAACATAGCCTATGCAAGATCCAACTGGATGACATGATCTTCCTTGATTGCTTTCTAAAGACCTTACTCCCACCCATAGCCAAGGACATCGCCTATGAGTACACCAAACTGAGGAGGAGGCCATCCTAAAGTCCCAACAATTTGACTTAATCTATTCCTAGTCTGGGTAATCATATACCATCATACCAAATGATCCCCATGTTGGCACCTCCCATCGCAATACATAGAGGGCATCCCATGTCATGGATGGTGTCATCAACTCTGTCACACAACACTCTCAGTACTATGCAGCACCCCCTTATGATTACACTACACCCAGGAAACACCCATAATGTTGCACCACCAAACCTTACCCCCGATTACTCACGGATGATGGCCCAGTCCAGAGCCACCTCCTCCAATGCACATCCCACGCTAAATCAACACACCCATGGGCTGACCTGGATGGCAAAGGCGTATTCATACCATCTGGCCAGATTTCCAGCTCCCCCATCCCCTCTGGTCTATTATGCACTACCAGCACAACAATCATCAGTTCCTGACCTATCCCCTCCAGTTTCAATAGGATAGGTTTTTGCTCAACAGAACCTTCCCAACCAACCCGCCCCTAACAACCAACAAGGGAAGGGTAATAAAAACTGAGGGAGAAACCAAGGTAACAATCAGCCACAAGGAGGAGGCCAATAACCTAACCCCCCCAACAATAATGGTGCCGACCCACCAGCACAGAACCCCCAACAACCTGATCGACCTGGGAAGAACCTACAATTACAGAATAATCATTTGTGTGCCCTGTGTAACACCTTTGGTCACTATACGCATATGTTCCCTCACATGGATCGTGCCCTCCATTCTCTCCAAAATGAAGCTCAGTAGGGTACCAATGCTGGGACCCACGATTAGCCCAACCCAGCACCACCAGGTCATCCACCTATGATGCTCCAAAATCCATTACCACTCGAAGGATTGGTTTCCACTGCACCCTTTTCCCCACCTGCTCCTGAAGCTCCCACTACGGCTCTGCCTATAGAGACTGGTTCCCATCGCCTGATGACATTGTCAACCAAAGAATTCAACCTCCAGACCAAGTGGAACCAATATGTCTTCAGCACGGGAACCACTGACCCATCAATGAAATCTACTTATAACACTTCCAGCATGCGCCTCCTCCTATCTACACCCCCCATTGATGGGGCAGCCAGAGGTCCACGGTTTCCTATACGATGTATCGCCAACAACACAACTACTTGAGCCGCCCTAAATTATAGCATCATTGATGACTTGGCCCAATCACCTATGGCCATGTCTGCTCTAGAGGTGCTCAAAAATTTCCCGATGTAGGGGAAAGCATTGTTATCCACATTAGGTGTCATGGATCCCTCTGATTCCAGGTTGATCACGTTTTATCTAGACCAAGGAGAACACAGAATGCCATCCACCATCCCCTTTCAGATTCCAGTTTCAATTCAAAATTTGGTTGTGCACCAATGTATCATTGATAAAGGGGCATCGACCTATGTGATGTCAACTTTTGTCTGGCATAAACTAGGGTCCTCGACCCTCCAACCGTCCACTACCACCCTTCGCGCCTACGATGGTCGCTCTATGAAGGCTGAGGGAATTCTCCCAAATGTTCCTATTTCATTAGCCGATAAAATGGTTTTGATTAACATCGAGGTCATTAACGTCCAACTTGATTATAACCTCCTCCTAGTATGTAGCTACATGTATGCAATGAGAGTCATGGTATCCATCGTCTTTCGACTCCTCATGTTCCCTCATGATGGAAATATCATGACGGTCGATCAGTTAAATTAATATGACCCACAAGGAATGGCCACACCAAAACATGTCATATCGACCATTTATACTACCATCAACAACGTATCCATCCCATCCTTATCTGCTATAGGACCGGGATTATTTGTCGAAGCGCTTATGGTGGATACCTTTCCATCTCTACCACCTCCGACCGTGCCGACTGACACAGCCGAGTTGTGTACTATTTCATCTAGTACCATCCCAATCACACCACAAACTCAGTCACAACCCCAACCTCTATCACCCAGGATTTATTGGGGTTCTTTCCCAATCCACATGATTCCCTTCCTATTCCCACCATCCGACATTGTGATTAAGCCTGTTATGGCTACTCTAAATTTACCGAATTTTACGTTGGAGATTCCTATGTGGTACCTTGAACCACCTACCCCACCTTCGATTCCTAAGGTTGTGTTGACTCCCATCCAACTAATCATGGTAGATTCATGCCCTCCTCTAAGACTATCAAACACACCTTCACCCCCACACCTTCCCCTCCTATCCCAATGAAGGCTAGGGGTAAGGCCTCTAAAGCAGCAGTCGAGACTCGGCTGACTCCACCTTGTGCCTTGTGTTATGTCCATGGTCATGAAACTCAAAACTTCCCAGATATACCCATCCAACACACACATTGATGTTATGGATATAGCCTACGATACTCCAGTAGTCATCGTCTCAACTCTGCCAGCAACCAAGAACAAGTATTTAAGGACCAACCATTCGTGCGTGATTTGTGGTTTATACGGCCATTATTCGCACCATTTCCCAGACTTGGCCAAGTATTGATCTCTCCTTCACGATCTTAAAAATCACTCTCATGAGTTTGACATCACTATCATTGAGAAGATTCACCCTCCAATTTCCTCCTCAAACACCACAACCATTTACATGATTTCCATCTCCACCAACTGTTACAGCTGATTTTACCACACATGGTGAGTCATACTTTTATGGCCTTCCCTGTCCCTCTGCAGACTCCTTAGACCCCATGGACCATTTTTGTACCTTTGACATTTCCAAGATCATCCCTAAAAACATGTAAAAATTGCCATACGCGACTTTTAATCCCTTTCTCGCATATATATGCGGATTTGACCCTTAAACCTGTGTACATTGGGATGTGTACAAAAGGCCAAATTATTTTGGAGTTTTCCTTGATGTGGATCCGGCTCACTTGTCTCTTGGCCTTCCATATGCCATAGATCTCTTACCAGACACTTCCCCATTGGAGAAACGTTTGGTCCACTTAGAACAGCTTGATGAGCAGCGCCGAGATGCCTTGGTGGCTTTAGAAGTGAATAAGCATCGTGTTAAGGTCTAGTATGATAGATCTATCCTTCCAAGGAAGTTTAGTGAAGGAGATTTGGTCCTTTTCTGGGATCAAGCTAAAGAACCCGGGGGGGTAGGAAATTTTGACCCCATGTGGCATGGTCCTTACGTTGTTAAACGTGTTTTAGAGAAGGGCACATATGAGCTGGTAGATTACGAGGGGACAGCCTTGGCGGAGCCTAGAAATGGGCTCTATCTTAAAAATAACTATGCATGATTCTCATCCAGGGCTTACTATTGTAAATTATTGTATAGTATTTTGCATAGTTAGGTTTTTCTTATGGTGATCGGGTTTGTTGATTAGCTTTCATTTCTTATGGCAGATGTCAATGGAGTCTTCCATCTATATAGGATTCGCGGATGGTGCTAGCCGCCACACTCAACACTCAGCCTCTGCTACTTGGGTGATTTATACTCCTATGAGTCAGGTATTGTCTTCAGGAGGCGTATGTTTACGACCCTCTTCAAACAATGTTTTTGAATATAGTGTCGTTATATAGCTTCTGCGGGATGCCATTTCACATGGTGTTCTCTCTCTTAAGGTACGTCTTGATTCATAGTTAGTAGTGACACAGCTTAGCGGCTTGTATCATGTTATGGATCCAACATTATTACGAAGATTCTTACATGTGATATTGTTAGAATGACAATTTGACAACATAACATACATACATGTTCCAAGAATTTATAATCAAGTTGCTGACTCATATGCTAACTATGTGTTAGATTGGCATTTGATTCATAGACGATAAGCTCTTCACAAACATACATTTTTATACATGTAAATAAATAAATCGATCATCATAAAAGCTTTTCATTAAACATCCAAAATGTGATAATACATAAGTGTCATAATACAAAAATGGGGCTTCTGAGCCACCAACATATAAATACACGGTAGTAAAAAATGTATCACTCCTAGGTATCTAAGCCTGGGGAGGAGGAGGGGGGTTTTGATCATGGAATGTCACCATGGCTCTAGCTATCCATCGAAATAAGCTCACCCATGCTCATGGTACACCCACCACCTGACGCTACATGGCCTCAGGTAGGTCCTCGACCTGCACCATGGGTACCCTATGTGTCAGTTGCACAAATTTGGTATGAATTATTTGGAGCGTCCGCTCCGTATCCACACCCATAATGTCATCTCCTCTTCCCCTCTGTATATGATGAGGGAAACCATCAGGCTGGTCCTACATCTACATACATATGATAGGATGTCACTATGTGTTTCCACGCAAAAATATGTCTTTTTGTTTCATATATCAAAAAACACAAAAAAAAAAAAAAAAAATAATTCAAAAAACTTAAAAAGAGGGTTGGGATTCGTTACCAATGTCACCATATGCTGATCCTGGTGGTAGAGGCATGTCAGGATCTCCCCGAAAATCTATCTCCGCATAGGGGTAACCATCGATGGCAACTATTTGTCACTGCCACCATGGAAAGAAATCAGCTAGATAGGGGTTGGACACCCTACCTCCACCCAGTCTACGCATCACATCTGCCCAATGTCGTTGGGCCGGATCTCGAACCCCTTGAAGAGGAACGTCAACTCTAGGGATCAATCATGGAACACACTCAAAGAAGAACGTGCTCAATATACTACTGAAACCAAAGTTTCCTACCCTGCCCATCTTGCAGTTGCTGATTTGTTGCTTCATGTTGCTCAACAATGCAGTACTCCAATCGTAAACTATGGGTCTCATGCACTCCACTGCATAGAACATCAAGGGACGTGAGGCCTGGTGGGGTGAGGCTAGCCCTGCTATCCTATCGAGTGTTAGTAGTATGGCCTTTAGGCCTAGCACCTGTATGGAGTTAGTTGGGATCTGACTCCTGACCTTCTTCTTGTTTGGATAATAGTATACAACTATATACTCATCCATGGTGAGGCTACCTTCGGGCCCGCGAGACCGTAAGTTCACCACTTCCCCCCGTCGGGACAATCCAGTAATAAAGTATATGTCCTCCACCTCTATAGTGAGGGACATCCTGTCAATCTAGAAATACTCTGAGTCAGGATCTCAGTAATCTAATAGCATCTACAGCAGTCTTGGTTTGGCCCTTAAGCCACCAAGACACCAAAACTTGTAGAGCCCGCATGCACGAAGAGCTTGTTGTGCCATTAGATCGCCACGTACTTCTACTTCTACATCCCCATGCTCTCATTCCCTCCATTATAGTACCATCCTACACATTCAATTTGAGTTTTGGTCATTAGTTGTCATAGAAAAACTTAAACGCGGCCGCATACGCGATTGTTTGCTAAACAGCGACGTATGTATGCAACTTTGAGGCATTTTTCCACACATAGGCAGCCCTATATGCGGAAAAATCCTCGATTTTTGCGTGGGTCATGGCACATAATTTAGAATGGCCTAGAAATCAATTTTCACCATGGGAATTTGAAAATTTTACATGAAAATGAAAGAGCAGAGCATGGGAAGTTACCTGGAAAAAATGGTGTCGGATTCCGCCGGCTGAAACTCCTGGAATTCGCGTTTGAAGTTCTGAGCTCAATTGGGTAAAAGTTTCAAATGTTATATAATGTTTTTAATTTTTTACTATTTATAGAAATTTTTCAAATTTTTGAAAATGTTTACCCCCTTTCTATAGTTTTGAATTGTTTCTGACCCTTTTGGACCGTTTTTTACTAATATGATGATGTAGGAGACCGTTTTAAGCGTCGTTTCGACCATTGTTTTGATCTATTTGTGCTGATTTCAGGTATGATGTTTAAACTAGCATATAGGTTAGATTCCACCTCTATTTTCATTTTTCATGACCTTATTACCATTTCATTATAACCGTAGGTGCGAACCCATTATATCTTGTCACAGAACCTTCTTGTTGTCTTAGAAGTGACATGATGTGAATGGTAGAGCTTGACCTTACATGGGTACCCTAGTTAGCTCCTTGTTTGCATTTGGTGCCCATGCCGACAGCTTGTCCTTTAGGGTGTGGGAGTCCATTATATAGTATTGCCATGACATTTCGCAAGAGCCTCATACTCCTCTTGATCTTTTGTTGGCTTGTTTCCCCAGGACTCCCTTATGTCAAGTTGTAATTGCATTATCATGAGCTTTGCCTACCTCATTGAGCCTTATGTTGGCTTCCCTGACTTTGAGTATCAGCCATATAGCCCGAGCTTGTTTCATTTCTAGCCACGCAAAGCCATTTTATATATCCTTTGCATCTTAATTCCCTATTTTTACCAGGAGGGGACTTTCCCCCAAGTGTCGTTGTCCTACACATGTGTCCTTGCATTGAGCATAGGTATGTTCCACTGCTTGGAACTAGTTTGTTTTCCTATTTGACACTCGAGTCCTCCTAGTCTGTAACTTTAAAGCAATTTTATTCTTTTCCAAGATTTTCAAATATTTGAAAAAGTCCAAAAAAATCAAAAAACCAAAAATTTGAACAAGAAAAGATGTTATCTTTGGCACCAGTCGAGTCGTGTCGCCTTCGAACAGAGCACTGTATATCACATCCGTTGGTTGGGTTAATAGTTTGAATTTAGGAGCTGTACTCGTTGATCTGAGTTTATCTCCACTGACTGGTTAAGCTTCCAGTCCCTATGGAGCCTCTGTCGATGCCTCCTGTGTCGCAAAGATGTCCCAGTTTTGTATATCGAGTCTATGCTACCTACATTCATTCACCATTCTCCTTTATGCTCTTGTTTGAAGGAAGTTGAAACCTGAGTCGGCCATTGCTCAGTTATCTTGACTTTGCATGTCGACCATTCTCGGTACATTTACTGGTTCGTGTGCCTTATGATCGAGTCCTTCCACATTATACAGCTTTGCTGAGTACCTCGTGTTGGATGATGGGGGATGCCTTAATGCCCTCCTTCTAGCAGATTTCATCCCATCAACTTCAGATCATTTATTTTGGGATGGGAATCTAGAGTCATTTTTGAGTGCCTTGAGACTTGCAGTCATCAGTGTCAGGTTCTCTCGCCATCGACAGTTTTTGGGAATACATCAATGTCCCTTGATCAATGGATTCTCTCAAGTGTTCAACCTCAACATATTTATTCACACTTGTTAGTTTGCACTCTAGTACCTTGATTCCCATTTTCATTATTGGTGGGTGATCTCGCATCTGTTAACGGTATACATCAATGACCGATAATCAGATGATGGACTACTATGTTCGACCTCAAAACCTCTATTCACATAGTAGGAAATGTACTTGTATCGGTTCATGTAGAAGACCTTCCAGATTGTTGGCATCTCTTATATGCTACCTCCTTGATCGTGCCAGTGTTCATGAGATTTCAGCTCTCGTGACTTGATTCCAGTATATGTCAGACATTTCCAGCCATTATGGAGATCTTGGCCCATTACATATCTTCAGCCTTCATGGAGATCATGATCCTTTGTATATATTCATCATGGAGATTCTGATCTATTTATATTGCATGTGGCGATGACCACACATGTCATATTGTATCATGCCTATTCATGGACATTGTACTCTTATGTATCCGGGACTGCTATATATACTTGTAGTTATATGCAGAGATTTATCATTGTATTGTACTGATTGGATGGTTGGTTCTTCCACTGGGTTCTTCATCACTTCACTTCTGGGATGGATTTATAATGTATTACAGCCATCGTATGACCCCTCTGACCTCACACATTAGGGGGCATCTGTTAGATCTGATTTTACCACACATGGTGACTCACATTTTTATGGCCTTCCCTGTCCCTCTACAGACTCCTTAGACCCCATGGACCATTTTTTTACCTTTAATGTTTCTAGGATCATTCCTAAAAACATGCAAAAATTTCCATACATGACTTTTAATCCCTTTCTCACGTATATACGCGGATTTGACCCTTAAACCCGCATACATCGGGATGTGTGCAAAAGGCCAAATTCTTTTGGAGTTTTCCTTCATGTGGATCTGACTCACTTGTCTCCTGGCCTTCCATATGCCTTGAGATCACTCAAATTTGACCTTTCATTACCCCATTGAAGAGCTATATAAGGAACCCTTTGGATACATTGAAGGCATGAGGAATTGAAGAGCAAGAAAACTTTATATTCCATTGTTACCGGAGCTTATACTTGAGTCTGCATCCCTTTGTCCCTTGGAGCACTTTTGTGTTCTTCCCAAGCTTGCCTTTTTCTTGCGAGCTTGCTATCGAGAGATGGAGGATTGAAGTGGGGGACTCAGTTTCTTCGATTCGTAGACATGTCGACAGAGGTTGTCTCTATTGTAATCTCTATTTTATATAAATAGAAATATATTTTCTTGTCCAATAATGTATATTTGACTGAATATTTGATCCATGGATGATTTCAAATGCTTATATGTTATTGACTATATATGCTAGAGTAGGTCTAACACAATTATATATAGCATGCTTGTCTTGTTTATTGAATGTTGAGGAAGCAATTTATCAATTCAAGCTAGAGTTGGAAAGCTTAATGGGGATCTACATCAACCGTCCGGAATAAGGTACGAATCGAGATCCTTTAGTGTTAGATATTTGGTTTCTCTTGCATATAGGAAAGGATTGATTTCTAGAATCAAGTTGTTTGTTGTGGTACCCCAAGCCATAGGCATTTCTCTCCGTAACACCAACCCTTCCATCTCCGCAACCATAGATGATCCCTATGATTTATCCAATCATTATTTCAACAATAATGAGGAGATCCTTGAAGCCCTATCAACTCCTAAATACCCATGGGATGATATGCACTATCGCTCATTCTTTATCCCCAGGGAACCTTCGTTAACATCAGAGAAATATTTAGTTAAGTCTAAGGACTTCATCCATGGTAAGGTAAATTGGTTAAAAAACCCCATCCCGACTCCTGATGCCTTTGAAGAGGCAAACATGGAAAACATTTCACCCACTATTAAGTTCATATCTCAACCAACCTGATGGTTATTGAATAAATAACACTCAGAGCATCATGCTCCCCTCAGGAAGTCGCTTCTTACAAAGCACTTTTTCGGGAGTTCTGTGACATCTTTTCTTGGTTTTATATAGAGATTCCTAGGTTGGATCCATCCATTGTAGAACATCACATTGATACATGGCCTGATGTGGTGCTTGTGTGTCAAAAACAACGACCCATTCACCCTTCAAAGGCTGTCGGGGTCAAAGCCAAGATTGAGAAGTCGCACACAGTAGGATTCATATACCCCATCACATATACCACTTGGGTTTCTAGTCCTGTTCCTATGAATAAAAAATAAGTTACCATCTGTGTTTGTATGGATTTTCGCAATTTGAATTTGGCATGTCCAAAGGACAAATTCCTTACTCATTTCATTGACCAAATCATTGATTCCTATGATGGACATGAGGTATTTTTATTCATGAATGGTTTCTCTGGATATAACCAAATTCAAGTTCGGAAGGAAGACCGGTACAAGATTTTTTCGGAAGACCGGTACTAGATTGCGTTCACAACCCCTTGGGGCAAATTTGCATATTGAGTGATGCCCTTTTGCCTTAAAAATGATGGAGCCACTTTTCAGAAATCCATGACATAATTCCTCCACGACCTTGTCCACATCATAGTGGTCTACCTGGATGACCTCACTACTAGCTCAAGGAAGCGTTCCCAACACTTAGACGACTTGTGACAAGCCTTCCTGCGATGTCGCAAGTACAAAATCCGCTTGAACCCTCTCAACTGTGACTTTTGTGTCCCGGGTGGCCATCTTCTTGGGTTCATTGTTTCTCACAAAGGGATTACGGTTGACCCTCTCAAAGTTCAAGCCATTCTCAATCTGCCCTAACCACAGAATTCGCACCAATTACATAGTATACAAGTCAAGGCCAACTTCCTTCATCATTTCATACCAGAATATGCAACAAAATTCCATGGTTTCTTATGCCTGCTTCATACCAACATTGCATTTGTTTGGGATCAGCATCCCCAAGATGTGTTTGACGCATTAAAGCATGCTCTAGCTTCCGCCCTGTTGCTATCTCCACCTGACTTCACCAAGGACTTCATTCTCTATGATTCGGTCTCCGAAAATTCCATCACTGGAGTTCTAGTCCAGGAGGACGATGCTCGTCAACAGCATGTGATTTACTACATTCGTCAGAAGCTGGTCGTTCCCCCCTTACAATATTCGACTAAATAAAAGATGGCCCTCATCATCGTATTCTTGATCCAAAAGCTACACCATTACATTCTTTCAACCCATACTTGAGTAGTGGTTGATTCTAACCCTATGTGATACCTCTTGATCTGCCGCCTCCAACAAGGTTGTGCATCCAAGTGAATTGTTTTCCTTCAGTAGTTCGACTTGGAATTTGTCGCCCCCAAGAGAAACAAATATATGGTGCTAGTTGCACTGATGACATACCTTCCTTTGTTTTCTGCATCGCCACCGATTACAGTCAACCTTCCTAACGAATTCTTATTTGTCATTTCCATGGAAGATCCATGGTATGGGGGTAGTCTCCTGTACCTGCGCACCCAGAAATTTGAGGCTCACCCAAGCCATGAAGATAGACGGCGCATCCAACACCAAGCTACTCACCATCTTCTCATTGGAGATGTTCTGTATCATCAAGGAGTCGATACCATATTACATCGTTGCCTCACCCATGATGAGGCTAAACAAGTATTCAATGAATGTCATAGTGGAGCTTACGATGGCCACCTCCCTAGTATGGCGACTGCCCAAAAGATTCTATGTGCCAGTTATTTTTGGTCTACCATTTTTGTTGATTGCATCAAGGTGGTCAAACAATACCACAACTGTCAACTCTTTTCTCCAAAAGAAAGGAATCCCCCCACATCCTTACACCTGGTAGTCACAATCGGTCCCTTCTGCAATTGGGAAATTGACTTCATGACATGTAACTACATCATCGTGGCCATTGATTATTTCAATAAATGGGTCGAGGCCATGCCCACATTTAATTGTAAGGCCAACATAGCAGCCCGTTTCTTCTTTAACCATGTCATCGCACGTTTTGGTATCCCCCAGCAAATAGTTTCAGACCATGGTCATCACTTTAAAGACGCGGTTTCGACTGATATTTCAACCATGTTGAAGTTCGAGCACCAGTTCTCCTCCTCATACTACCCTCGGGGAAATGGAAAGTTGAAGTTGTCAACAAGATCATTAAGACCTTGCTCCATAAAATGGTAGGAAACCACAATACCAACTGGCACCATATTCTCTTCTCATCCCTCTAGGCCTATAGGACATCAACAAAAACCACCACCGCTTTAACCCCTTTCCACTTAGTCCATGGTGTTGAATCGGTACTTCCCATTGAGTTCCAAACCCCATCGCTCCGCCTTGCCATAGAGCTCCTTACCGATACTTCACCTATAAAAGAATGTATTCTCCTGATTGAACATACCAATGAGAACCATCATGTTTCTCTCCAAGCCATCGAAGCAGCTAAAACATGGTCGAAGTCACATTTTGACTTCGATGTTCACCCTCGCACCTTTAGCGAAGGAAATCTAATCCTCATTTATGACCAAGTCGGCGACAAGTTGGGAAAAGGGAAGGTGGAGTCCATGTGGTATGACCCTTATCTTCTCCACCACTACCTTGAAAAGGGGGCATATATTATACCTAACTCGGATGGCCTTCTCTTGACAAATCCCCACAATGAGCTCTACCTCAAGAGGTTATATGCCTGAGGTCACTGCCATGAGTCACTTGTATTATATTTTTTATTTTTTTTTACACCTTTCTTAACACAAGTCTTACACTTTGTTTCCTTGATTTCTCCAGATGGATCCTACCTCGTGTCTCTATATTGGATTTGCTGATGGAGCAAGTAGATGGTCTCCAAATCTCACCTCGGTTGCGTGGGTTATCTATTCCCTATCACATGAGTTTATCCATATCGATGGAATGTGTGTTGGCATTGCTACCAACAACCAGGCCAAGTAAGATGGTGTCACTGGCCTCATGTCTGTCGCCCTCCATTTGGGTATTCGTCACCTTGACGTCTTCCTAGAAACCTAACTGCTTGTCTCCCATTTGAATAACCACTACCAGGTACATGATCCTTTCCTCTTTAGAAAGTTCCTGTGCACTAACCAGTTGGTTGGAAATTTTGAATCAATCACATTCATACATGTTCCTAGAAACCTCAATAGTGTAGCAGACCAAATGGCTAACGATGTTCTAGAGTGGCATATTCATCATCGCCTATAGGAAATCAAGACACTACAGCATGCATTATCATATAAAAACATGCATACATGTGTCATATACATCATCTAGGAATTTTCATCATAAAAAGACTCACATAAAAACCATAAAAAGGTGCATCCACATGCATAAAAAGTATATATATAATGTCAATGGTGTTCAGTACAAAACGAGAAGCTACATAAGCTTTCCTAGCTGAGCATACATAATACAAAATCCTAGTGCACCACCACACTAGGGGCAGCATCACTAGCTGCTAATCGGAATCAAAATCAAAATCCTCTTCCTGGTACTCTGGCTCTGACTCCTCCTCTATGTCCTCCTCCTCACTAGAGTTGTCCTTGTCCTCTGCAGGCATGCCTCCCATCTTCGCCACTGGAACATACTCTGTCACGACTGTGATCCTCCTCATTAAGGGGATCCAACCCCTCCGTCGCTCGCAAACAGTGGGCGGTTACGGTCCAACATCTGCACATATACATAGTACATCATCAGTATCTATCATACACTGGCTACCAGTAAGCTAGTAAACTATGCATAAATATAAACACACACATAAAACATCATGTATATGTACCATCTAGCCCCCAAGCTTGTCCTGGTGCTCGGGGCATCTCCAGGTCTCCCCTGTAGTCAATCCCTACATATGGGTAGTCCTCGATCAAGACTGGAAGCTGCCTCACTAGAAACACCTAAGTAAAAAAGAGACCCACTAGCCCGCTTCCCTTTTGGACCAGCATCTCATTCCATCTATGCATCTGAGGCTCCTAAGGCCCACCATCCCACACTACCAAGTACGATCAAAGCATTAGAACTCTCTCAAAGAAGAAAGAGCATAGAAATTAGAGGAAACATAAATCACCTCCCATAATCCTGGCGTGGTTCAGTGAACGTCGAACCACAGTCAAGTACATCTGGGCCCACCCATAGTCCTAGCATGGTTCAGTGAAGGCCAAACCATAGTCAAGTACATCTGGGCCACCCCTAGTAGGTGCCCGCTATCACACGCTCCACAATCTGGAGCTTCCCCCTAGATATATTTTGCGTCCTAGACAACCCCAAGATCCGCAACACCAGTGATGCAACCACCCTTGTCGAGAGGCTCTCAATATCGCACATAAGGATATATGACCCACCCACAATGGCAAATGCATAACAGTGCCTCTCACAAAGTTCATCCAATGTCACCCTGTGTCTAGGCTTTAGCATCGTGTCGTCGATCACTCCCAGCATCAGGAGCCCAGTCAAAAAGTACACATCCTAGAGCCTGATCTCAAGCTGCTACACCTAGATAATGAAGCACTCTACGCCAGTATCCTAGAATCCCATCACTGTCTCAAACAACAGTCTTGTGGTCCACATCAATGGTACCCGAAATTACTTTAGCATCCCACTATGGGAAAGCGTGTCCCACACCTCCACATTTCTCAATGCATGGGTCCACATGGTCACAAGGTCCCTCTCTTGCCACACTGGTTGGATGATCCTGCATAGTAAACAAATCCCTCAGGCATAATCTCACACACAAAAACTCATCCCAGGGATGAAGTCGCGCCTTTTCAGCCATTGTGTGGGACCCAAGTCAAATTTAATCACTAAATAGTCGTGACTCAGTCATGCCTTTTGGCTGAACAGGTACGATCTGGGTCACGTATATCTCCTCGACAGGTGAGACTAGGTCACGACTATTTGGCAAAAAAAAGAGACCCATGTCGTGACTTTTGCCTCGAAAAGTGCGACACAACCCTAAAAAACCCTTTTAATTCGTCAAGGGTCCCTGGATGAGAAAACCACAAATGTAAACAACTGAAAAGGATGGTTTTGACTAGTAATCTTACCTATAAGTCATAGATAACCACCGGTCAAAATGAAAGATATTATCAAAAGAGATCTAGGGTCCTCCACTCCAACTCAGCATTGAACAATAATAATGACACATGGCATGTGGTCCCCCCTTGTTTATAGGCCTCCATTGGGTCTATTTTTATTTTGTACTCCACAAGGTCATCTAGAGCCTGTTTGGGGCACCGTTCACACCATCGGGTTCAATTTTTCATCCTCTATCTTTTGACAAGACCCTTGTCCCACGATTTCACTATGATTTTTTGGTCCAATTCCTGGAAGCCACCTCAATTTGTGTTCCACCACACGAATCTCCATTATAGATTTTCTGTTAAGATATTTTCTAACTCTTAAACGAATGAAAAGATCGTCAAGCATGCTTTCTTTCTCTCACTCTCGTTAAAGTATTTGAAAGGGCATCTATGTAGCCTCTTTTACCCCTTTCTTCAAACTACGTAGACTATCAATAAAAATAGCACTTTGACACATTCGAGCTAGACACATTTCCCTTTGCATCCTTTTATTCTTTATCGGGCATTGGGACTGAACTTTACAAAAAATATCATCATGGGTTGTCTTTAAGCTCTTTCCAGCCTTCTCATCAAGAAAATATTGTCGAGCAAACTTATTTTCATTCGTGCTCGTAAAATTATTTGAATGACTATCCAGTCAATGTAGGTTTAACCTTTTTCGGCCCGATTGGACTACCAACAGTAAAGAATTCTTCCTTCCCCAATGGTTGGGAGAGCTCTCCTGTGCACACTTTTATCCTTTTTTAGACTCAGGAGACTACATATGAAAAAGAGACCACATTGGACTCTTCTTCTTGTTTTCAAACCCTCTAAAAATTAAAACACCAATGAGCATTTACCTTCTCGGGCTCGCTAAAAATCCATGAGATTGTGTCATAACCGGTTTCTTTTGACGCCACCCCATATATTACAATTTGGTATCTTCCCCCCATTGGGTCACCTTTATTCATAGTATTATGCGATGAGTCTTCCTCTGACCCCCTGGAAATCACTAGTCCAGTTACCTCCCTCATTATTTCCCATCTACAGTTATATTCTCGGTATCACAGCTATGATCCCTTTCCCATGAGTCAGTTTCATTTGCTGCTAGGTCAACCATGTCATCATTACTCTGAACAAAATAAGTTTGAGTCTCCCATGCTCCCTTGTCCCTATTCCCCCATTCAGTGGGTCAATCCCCATATTGTCCCACATCTTTGGTTATCCCCCTCGTGCTTCTGGTCAAGGAAACATTATTTCCTTAGACAGTTGCAGGTCTCTCTCTGTCGATGACAACACATCTATTCCAGAGGATAGACCTAGAGGTCCCTATATCCTGGTTTCATTAACCTTATTGATGAGTTCCTTGGACCACTTGAGAGGATTCATTAGTGCCTCTCGAGATGGTTGTGTCTCACGTGCTCAACTTCAGCTATATCATCGCACCGTTGAGATTCGTAAGGGTATTGGTCCGTGCATTATTTGGTCGAAGACCCTGGTTTTCACCTGACTCTAGCACATTGGTGAGTCTATTAAGGGACCCAAACAGGTTTATGTCCCTTGTGATTTTTGGGTTGCATTGGAAATAGTGTTCAGAATCCCCCAGAGTAGTGCTTCTATATAGATTCATGATTGATGCAGAATATTGTACGACATAGACTCTGACTCTTCATTAGTGAGTCCCTACAATTATGTAAACTTCCATATCCAACAAAGCATCAGTTGTGAAGATATTGCATTCCATGAGAATGCCATGGTTCCTATGTATCAGTTCTTCAGATAAACATCGTTCAGCCTCCCATTGAGGCCACCATTATGTAACCTCAGTTGTATATGTATTAATCGGCTCCCATATTTTTTATCCTTGATCCCATTCTTTATTCTTTTTACATTGTTATGAGCATGGGTATTCCCGCCTCATCCATATACATGTCACATATTCTTTGTATCTCACCCAATGATGGGAACCAATATTAAATACAAAAACCAAAATCCATTGTGTCTCGAACGAGGAAGTGTTGCTTCTTCACAGGTCTCTCTGCTATCCCAATGATCCTATGATGTTTGTTGACCATACGATGAGCTCCTTCCCTCACACATCAGGGGGCAATCTGTTAATGCAAAACATTGCTCAACTAGCTCTACATGGCCTAAACCACATATATACATCATTTTTCTACCAATTTTTCCCTTATTTTTGACCTCGACAACTATATTTTACCCTTATTCTCCCTCAAAAAGCTCAAAAACATCAAAAAGGGCCTAAAAACCCACAAAAGGGCTTAACACCCCAAAAAAGAGCTAAAACCCAAAAAAGGGGTTAAAACCCCAAAAAAGGGGGTAAAAACCCTAAATAAGGCTTAAAATCCTAAATAGGGTTCCAAAACCCTATAAGAGAGAAAAGGCCAAAAAATCATTATAAAAATAGGGTGGAGGTCTCCATCAACAAGATTCCTATCCCTTTTTCATTATTATATTGCTGTGAGTATGTTGAGGAGCCATCACTCTCAAAATACTCACACCACATAGCCATCATTTCATAGCCACGCCATCTCCCATCCCGTGCGTTGAGGCATCCTCCGTAATAACTAGCCTGTGGAGAGGAGACCCATATCCAATATTAGGGCACAGTGGCCTATTTTCAAAAGAAGGGTATAATTTTCTTGTTTTTTAGTTTAGTTTAGTATAGCCATCTTTATTTGTTTATTTTATGTTACTAATATCATTTGTTTACTGTATCTCTCTTTTCATGAACTCTACCCTTCTGTCTCATTGAGGGAAGGGAGGTTCTTTTGCACGTAGCAGGGGTGAAAACACCGCTACACTACTTATCTAGAATGAAACCTCTATGATGACATGTTGGGAGTAGTACACACTCATAATAATGTCTTGGTAGAGATGGAAGGAATATACAAATTTATCGTATGTATATAGGGTATGGATGAATGGCATAGTAGTGGAAATAGTTACATGATTATATGACATATATCTTTATGCATAAGAATTTGTCATGTTATGAAATGATTCTAATCATACAACTGTGTTTGACTTGTAGGATTGTATGCAATAACCTACAAGAGAAGAAATGATGAAGTTGTGGATGCTCGATGATGTTGTGGATGTACAAGAGAAGAATGAATCAGTTGCAGATGTACCAGAGAAGAATGATGCAGTTGCGGATGTACAAGAGAAGAATGATGCAGTTCCAAATGTACAAGAGAAGAATGATAAAGAACAAGATGCAGAAGGGAGCTGTAAAGCGCAAGTATGTTCCTACAAAGGAACAAGTGGAAGATGTGTTGAATAAGCCTCTATCTTGTACTTTCCAGACAAGCTTGGCAGAGTCCAAAAGGACCTCCCTCAAAAGAGGGAGTGAATAATATAGTAGAAGGTTGCACCGGTGTGGTAGCTCAGCCTAGGGTAGGGTACGCCTAGCTAGGCTTGTTGGCCTGAAAGGTTTAGTAAGTTAGAAAAGGATTGTTGATCCTAAGGGGATTAGTATGTCTGGTTAGCTCTATTTAGCCTAAAAGGGTTAGTAAGCCAGACAAGGCTTTTTGGTCCCCAGGAAGATCCATCTATTTGACTAGGCTTGTCGATCTGAAAGGGTTAGTAATTCAAACAAAATTCCCGGATGTATCTACCAGAGAACTCACCGAGGCACTGCTCCAAGATGGTCAGAGAGCAAGAAGTGGTTTTAAAATGTTTGGCTAGGATTGTTGACCTAGAAGGATTAGTAAGTCATACAAGGCTTGGTTGGTCCCCAGGGAGATCAATCTATCTAACTAGGCTTGTCGGCCCGAAAGAGTTAGTAAGTCAAACAAGATGTTGATGTAGTGGTTTCAGTATTTTCACACTGATGTTGATGTGGCAAGTTCAGTATTTTCATATTGATGTTGATGTTGCAAGTTCAATATTTTCACACTGATGTTGATGTGGATGACTGATGATATGGTAGGCTCAACATTTCTATACTGATGTTGATAAGACAGTTTTAGTATTTCTATACTGATGATGATGAGGTAGTTTGAATATTTCTATACTGATATTGATGATGATGTTTCTTCAACATTTGTATGTTGATGTTGATGATGTGGGTGTGATCCCAACAACCTGTGTTGATAATGTTAATGTGGTTGAAGTCACAACACTTTGAGATGATGATGATGATGATGATGATGTTGTTTCAACATTTTTATGTTGATGATGATGATGATGTTCCAACATCTCTATGTTGATGATGCAGATGATGATCTAGTATTTATTGATGATGTTTATTTAGCACTAGCATGCTAATGATGGTGTTGTTGTTTTAGTATTTTCATACTGATGTTGTAGATGATAATCCAGTATTTACATACCGATGATGATGATGATGTTCCAGTATTCACATATTGATGTTGCAAAAGAAGATTCAATATTCACATACTGATGTTACAAAAGAAGGTTTAGTATTCACATACTGATATGGCAGAAGATGATTCAGTATCCACATACTGATGTTGTAGAAGATGATTTAGTACACACAAAAGATGATTCTGTATTCACATATTGATATGGAAGAAGCTGATCCAGTATCCACATACTGATATTGCAGAAGATGATTCAATATCCACATACTAATGTTGCAGAAGATGATCCAGTACACACAAAAGATGATTAAATATCCACATACTGATGTTGCAGAAGGCAATCCAGTAATCATAGAAGATGATTTAGTATTTACATACTGAGGTTTTAGAAGATGATCAAGTATTCTCATACTTATATTGATGATGAAGATGCATGATGTTGTTCCAGAACTTCCTATGACATATAGAGATTCACTAGTCAGTTGTAGAGTTGTGATGATGGTTGTTGCTGATGCAGAACACCTTCCTAGTTAACAGGGAATGTTAAAGTATTGTAACCTCAGAAGATATTATGTTTTACTTTTATTGTATTCTCCTTTGGAGATGTTATTCCTCCATTCAGAGATGTCCTTGATGTAATTGGTCATGTAAAAGTCATGAGGTAAAACCTTTGTTGTAAGTCGGGGAAATAATACCCAAAAAAGTAATATATAAAATGTATTTTGAGTCTTCCTAGGTAGGTCAGCCCAAATTAGAGAACCTGGATGGCCTAGTTAGTTATTTGAGTCACTCACCTAATGAAAATAAATAGGTGAGGTGCCTCTCTCATTCACACACACCTTACACTCAAGCATTTCGCAAGAGAGAGAGAGAGAGAGAGTATACTGAGGAAGATGAGCAACTATTCTTTTTGTTGGGGGTTTTACACTGTACTTGGTCGAATTCTATATAGAGAACGTTTTGCTGGGTTTTCTCCCCCATGAGGGTTTCCCAGGATAAATCTTTATGTTCTTTTGTGTTTTTGTGCTTGTCTTTCATTTAGTGATCCTTTTCTTATGGTTATGACGTTACGAAGCTAAATGTTTTTAGATCTTGTATAACCATTAAAAATATAACATAAGGAAACACCATTTGAAATTATGACCTATTGCTTAACCATAACCTCCACATCATGGAGGATATTTGGCTCTTCGTCAACTATTACCTACTAGTGGTGCCTAGTGTTTGAAAAGAGAATGAAAAGATCCATAACTTGTTGATTGAGTTGAAAAGGTCACCATCCAAAAGAAATAGTTGCCACGGGTTTTGAGATTGGTCAAAAATTGTGCTAGAAACATCAGGACTAGTCAACATAAGAAAGATGAGCATATATATCTTCTTGTGGTTTAACATTGAGATCCATGGAAGTAGAGCACTCCCTAGCCTTTGTTTAATTTGTATAGTAAAGTGTATATGTGCTTGTTTTGGGTGTGCCTATGTGGTTTGTTAAATATTCAAAGATTTGAGTGGAATTTCTCTTACTACACAATGATCGAAGGTTACTACAATTTAAGATCTGAATTGAAAATGAGAGAAAATATTTGAGTATGCAAGTTTCCAATCTCAGTTGGTACCCTTAGTTTGCATAGCTATGATTTGGGAGGAAGGATGAAGATTCTATAGAGGAAACATGAATTTGCAAGTGAGGGCACAATGGATATATTAATTGTACTAAACCCAAGAGATATATAGTAGATCTAAATATGAGGGTAAAGAACAACAACTCCTGTTCAATATTTGCAGTTGTACCACATGATGATGTCCTCCACGCGGATTGGATTACTTGTTGGTGGATATTTTAATATAGTTGATGGCTCCCTTGAATCACAGAGATGAATGTGGACCATTGACATTCTAGTAACCTAGATGTAGATTAACTAAAGTATAATTGTCATATTTTTTATGATGATGATGATACATTCATT
This sequence comes from Pseudotsuga menziesii, assembly GCA_001517045.1. NCBI lineage: Eukaryota > Viridiplantae > Streptophyta > Pinopsida > Pinales > Pinaceae > Pseudotsuga > Pseudotsuga menziesii. The sequence goes on from LPNX010999783.1 coordinate 61,946, forward strand.
GAGATCCATTTGGTCTATCGGACCTTAAGAAAATAGATAAGAATTATTTTGATTGTTGTAAAATGTTATTCCTATGATAAAAAAACTTAGAAAGAAATGTTCATAGGTCGCCATAGTTTTGACATGTTAGAAGATCATGGTGGTTAGAATTGTAGCAAAGATTAGGAAACTACGAATGAATGTAGGTGTATGCAGGGTACTCTAAACAAAAATGAAATTCATCCTCAATGCTTATAGACTCACAGAGCTGGAAAATCCTTTCCACACATGGTCTTTTAGGAATTTCTGAGTGCCCTATTTCATTATGAAGTTCATGAGAGTTTGTTATTATCTTTGCTAGATTAATTTTTTTCTTCAAACTGGTTAAGGCAGAGAGATAGTTTTCATATTCTAGACCAGGGTTAATGACATCCTTGTAATATATTACTTTTCTCTTAACTTGTAAATATTTCTCAATGCACATTTTCTCTTTAAACTTAAATGTGATAGTATTTTTGAGGTTGTCGATATTTTGCAAAGTGGCATTTTTTTCAATCCCTCAAATTTTTAACCAATCCATGGTGTCTTTATACCATCCTCTCTTGAGTTGCAAATGGTGTTGACTAGTATTTAAAGCAATTTTAGAGAGTCTCTAGTATTCCATTGTATTTAGCATATTATTGTACATCGGGTACCTAGTCATAGTGATGCTTTTGATGGGAGGAATATATAATTCTATAAGGAGAATAGGATATCACGTATTGCTTTTAATTTTGAGGTTATATGTGATAAAATGCTTTTGAATTTGCTCAATATTTCTCCAGGATTCTTGATAAATGATGCAACACCAAAATTCAAAACTGTATACGATAATAGTTGTGGCAATAGTTTAAAAAGGAGACTTCTTTTTATCCCACGTCACTAGGTTTACTGATTTACAATTGTTTTCTAGGACAAAATAATCTTTCCACCCTCTGTTAATCCTTTTCTCAATTCAATATTTCCAATTGAGCTTGTGATGGATATCATTATAAGACATATGTAAGAGGATACTTCCTCCAAGTTGTTATTGTCATGCATATATTATCTCTAAGGAAGAATCATGTGTGCTTATTGTGTTGTGAAACCCTAGACTTAATTATTTGATTGTATCATAAATTATGCCATGCATTGATAGGAGAAAGACATAGAATATAATATGTTTTTTATGCATGCTTTAATGAATATTGTTATTCCCTCTTGAAAATATATTGATGAGAAACTATAGAGGATGTATGATTCCCACATATGCTAGTGAATAATTGATTGATTACAAATATATGGGTAAGTTAATCTAAAATGGAATACGTGTTATATTACCTAGTTATTGTTGCTTATATAATGGTATATTGGTTGCAAGTGGGTCTACCAAAACAATACAAGTCATATGTCTCACTTTATAAGCATAAGGCGAGGCTTGTGGAAAAAGGTTTTGCATAGAAAGAAGGAATTGACTATGAGGAGACTTTCTTCCCTACAACAAACTGGGATACCATCTGCACTCTATTGTTTTTGGGTGCACATAATGGGTGGAAATTTCATCAAATGGATGTGAAGGCTGCTTTATTAAATGGAGACTTGAAAGAGAATGTCTTCATGTCTCATTCAGAATGATTTGTTGTGAAGGGAAAATAACAAAAGGTATGAAAACTCATAAAGTCAATGTATGGCTTGAAACAATCACTTTGTGCATGGTATGAAAAGATAATTAAGCATATTCTAAAATTAAATTTCAAACACTTTAATATTGATGATAAAACATTGAATGTAAAGAAAATGGGAAGATATATTGTATATATTATCATTTATGTAGATGATATGTTGATATCATGGAACAATGAAAGATACATTGCACCCATAAATAAAGAGTTGAAGAAAGGATTTGATATGACAAATTCCAGACATCTTCACTACTACTTGGGAATTGAAGTAACCTATGATCCAAAGTAAATATTTATCTCCAAAAAACTACATTGGATATTTATTCATCAAGTCTGGCATGACACCGTGTAACCCTCTCTCTACTCCAATCGAATAGAACCTAAAGCTCACATCAAAAGAATGGAATGAATTTGAGCATAAAACGAAGTACAAACAACTTGTGTGGAGCCTTATATACCTTACCACCACCAAACAAAATATTTAATTTGTTGTTGGGATCCTTTCTAGGTTCATGCAAAAACTTGTGAAGGACATTGATTTGCTACAAACCAGTTCTAAAATATTTAAAGGGGACTCAAGATTTTGGACTCAAATATTCTAAGGTAGGTGACTTCAAACTAATTAAATATTATGATTTAGACTTTTATGGTAACACAAAGAATAGAGTGTCTAATTCAAGATGCCTCATAAGTCTTGGATCGACAATTGTCTCATGGAGATCAAGAAAATAGTTTATCATTCCAACAAATTCCACAATAGAGGAAGAATATGTGCCTGCGACATAAGCAATAAAGAATCTTCTGTGGCTCAGGAAAATACTTGAATATTTGTAGAACAAACATGTGAATTCTACTCCTCTAACTAACTGGCATTGCTTTTGTAATCAAGTTATCCAAGAATCCCATATTTCATTGTTGAACTAAGCACAACAACACAACGCATCATATTATTAGATATCATGTAGAGGCCAATACAATTCATTTGGGACATTGTTCAACAAATGAGAAAATTGAAGACATCTTCACCAAAGTGCGTGTAAGGGAGAAGCTTGAAAAGTGTATAAAGATGCTTGGACTCATGAACACCCATTTGGATTAAGGGGGATGTTGGATATATAATCCTTTAGGACTTTATCCATTTGTAAATGTTGTAAATAGATACAATTATGAAGTTGAAGAGTATCAAAGAGGCATATATCTTAGGAATATGAATCCCAAAGGTCACCTTCTTTAGCTATATAAATAAACCATTCATGCTTGATAAAATTCATTCACAAGCTTGGAGTTACCCAAGGACTAACAAAATTGAATGAAAAGTAGTCATGTTATGATGTACTACAAGAATGCTCTGTTAGGAGATCAAAGTTGCATAGAAATGTATCTTGGATATGGAAATGAAAGTAATCCATAATGAGGACAATGAATTCTTCCTACAAAATGAAAGCTAAGTATTATGTGAAACTTGTTATATTATCTAAAAATTAATTGTTGTAATAATCATTTGCAAGATTTGTTGAAAAATAAAAGTATGACTTGTGTATTGTATGCTTATGTCGATGGCATGGCTGAAGGGTGAATATACCTAATAAGGGAAATGAGTGGCTATTGTGAGATGGAAATCCCTAGAATAAGGCCATTGTAATGACACTAGAACCCTATGATTGCCACGGGTTATTAGTTTATTATAGATTTCCAATGGGGCACTTGGCAACGAGACTCTATAAGTTGATTACCTTCTTAAACGTGAAAGCCTTAGCAAGAAGGATCATTGAAGGCACTCTTTAAAAGAGAAGGGGATTCATGATACTAGAAGGGTGAGTTCAAAAAGGAAGAGGCAACTTAAGCCAATCTTCTGTGAGAGATTCATGTGGAAATTCTATTAAAATCAAGGAGGGTGTATCAAAATATAACATTCCTACAGATAAGTATTGGACAAAGATGTTATACTTATTGGTGATATGAATACACATGCATCCCTTGTGATACTAAAAAATCCTATGGTCATAAAAATTGTTGCATGAGAATGGTCATAATGTGCACATTTATTATTGATGATTAATAGGTAGATGTTGGTATGCCAAGCCTTAGGAGGCAACTATGGTAGTGAGTAGCCAATGCTAATGCATTGTAAATGGGAGATCCAACAACTATGCAAGAATGCATGGAAAAATAATGGTGTGAAAGATGCAACTGAAGAAGCAACTTGGGAGTTAGAGGATTCCATGTGAGGCATACATTGCATGTTTAAAGACAATCCTAAGTTTTTTCATTGTTTGTGTGTGTGTACGCATGCGTGTATAATATATATAATTGATGATGCATTGAAAATTATGGTAATAGGGAGAGGAATGTAATACCCCATTTTTACTCTAGAATGTAATGATGAAATGGATACAAGCTAGATATAAATGGTCTAGGGTGACCAATGTATTTTACTTGTATATGATGATATTTCATATAAAAACCCTATCGAATGTAAATGAAGAAGGACAAAGAAGAGATGGGGGGATATGATTCCATAAGTAGGGGAAGTGGAAGGGGAGCTAAGGGGTGTGGATGTTATTGAATTAGTAACCTAATCCCTTAGACAATGACCTTAATTTCTCCTTAGCTATTGCATTTACCCTAAGATCCCTAAACCTATGTTTATGAGTGTGAATTACTTAACCTTTACTTGTTAATTATCCTAAGTTGGGATGAAAGTGTGAAAAGTGGGTTCCTCATGAATATCACATGGAAGGTACTTGCATTCATATAAAAGGTGGGAAATTGAGTTGAGATCATCATTTTGGAAATCATTTTCATCGTCCTTGATTCTAGTACTTGACAAAGGGGAAAACAAGGGAAACTCCAATTTCCATAGTTGTAGATGCAAATTACCCGAAGAAGTATATTGTAATGGTTATTGTGCCCATGTGAGAGGAAATATGGCCTACACTTGAGAATCCCTAGACTCCTAGTAGTGAATTTTCCTGGTCAACTTGTGATGGAGCACTGGAAGGGAATTGGGATAGGCCAAGGGGATCATATTCCTTGTGTTGTGCAAGTTGAGGGGGAAGAGGGCTGATCGATTGGGAAGGTTATAGAGGGGTTTTTAACACTAGAGAATTTTTTGATTTGTGGGTGGGTATGTAGTCTTTGAAGCTTCACCCTTGTGGATTGATATCTTGATCTCTGGGGTGACCTCTTTCTTAGAAATATTAAGTGTGTCAGAGAGCCTATGGTTGGTAGGAATGCCCTTCATCTGTAACTAGTTGGAGGATTAGTTTTCTTGGGAAGATAAGTATTATGAATATGTTATGTAGTGTCATGTTCCAAATGTTTATGTTTGGCATTTATTTTCTTCTTGGTCATTCCATTCTAAAGGTATGAATTTAATTTACATAATTATGGATGAATTCATGGTAAGACTGCATTATATGGTCGTGGATGTAAATTTAATTAATTGGCCAGGTGTAGTTTATCTTTCATTGTTGAATTGTATAGCTAGACCATGGAAATTTTAATTCAATATCAAAGGTAAAAAAAGTCAATTGTGAAATTTAACACCTCATAGGCCCGAACAACATTAAAAGGATCTCAGGTATGTGACATAGTCACCGTTGATCCCGATGCTTAACTTGACGAAAAAACTAGCACTAAACATGATGCTAAATCTCATGCTAGACCTAGTGCTAACTATGAAAAGGCATTTAATGCTAACTTTAGTTCTACAAAAATGCTTGAACTTGAAAAAATGCACTTCAATTTGATGCTAATCTTGATAGTAATGACATATTTTTTTGCAATGGAGAAGATAAGGGAAAATGATGGATAGTGTCCTTTGTTTTTCACTCACACCAATTTACAGTGCTCATAATTTAACCAATCATGTTACTACATGTGTCTCAACTAGTTATCATTAATAATGGGTTTCTTCCTCCCATCCATTCACCACATAATGCATGAAATTTCGCTTCTCCACTACACTATCCCTCAAGGGTCTTATCTCAACGAGTGTTTTGGTTTAGGGAAGAAGGTTTTATTCTTAGATTTTCCATAATAGCCTTTGGCCAAATTAAAATTAAAGATCAACAGAAATATATTGATTATGATTTTATAAACCATCATAATGTCTTTACTTAATTGACAACCTTATAGCTATATTTTTATATAACAATAAACCCCTTCCACTTTTTACTAGCAATACAATATCATAAAAACCCGATAGCTTCCCATAAACTCTCACTACTTTCAAGCTCCCCACATTTGCTAAAGTATAGAAAAACTCATGAATTGGAAAATGAATGCCATCTCATATAATGGAACGAAATTTTCACATTTTCTCCAAATAATAATGTGTTTTTCCGTGGCTTTTCCTTAAAAAGTACTCCTATTCTCTTTCCTTAGGAAGAGTTTTTCTTAACCAAATACAACGTGCCTTCATATTTTTTTCTCTAAATTAAAATGTTAGTGTGCTTATTTATGTCATATGACAACAAGGCGATGAGAGGTTCAAAAGACATGTTGAAACAAGGTTTATTGGTTTTGTTTTCTAGGAACATCCTTTCCTCATCTTTTCTATTAGCTTTATGTTTTTTGTTTTTTTTACAATTTTTATATTAATCTTTTTATTGCGTCGAGAGGCACATTCTACAACCCAGTATGAGGTAGAAGTGTAATTCCGTGCTCAACGTGGAGATGACACGTGTCACATAAAAAAGTCGGCTTATATATCTATATATATATATATATATATATATAAGTCGGCTTAATAATTAATAATCTTAGGTGTGTGTGTGTATATATATATATATATATATATTTGNGGTATAATATAAAATACACCATGACCATGGTAACATTGATTCAAGGTGAACGACAATATTCAAACAAAAGTTATTAAGCTTAGACTAAGATGTTAATTATTATGTATTTTGGCATTGGTATTAAAAATTTTACGATATTTTTCATATATTTTCATTACAAGCCATCTTGTAACTTAAGTTTACATCAATATAGATCCATCTTAAAAGAGGATTTATCAAGCGTTGAGAAGGATCAAATATTTCGAGGTATAAACCCCTTTTTAGTGTGTAAATGTTGAGGTTGAGAGGGATCAAATATCTCAAGGTGGAAACCCCTTTTTAGAGTGTAAATATTGAGGATTTTTTTTTTAAATTTATCTAATTTGTGTAATTTTCTACATATGTTGTTGTAAATGTTTTCAATTTAATTTGAGCCAATAAGTTCTTTTTTATAATATGTTATTACTTTTTATAATATTTTATTATTTAAAAAAAATACATGTCAGCTCTAGGATGAGCAAAGAAGATGTTACATACCTACTTGTTATAGCTCAAAATGACACATCTCTTCCTGTGATCACTTTCCCATGATTCCGTCGTATGTCGACACTTCCTAAAAGTCACTGAAAAAACACCTAAATTGGAGGATCCATATCTTGAGTTCTATAACTCAGTTTGACCTCTTCTCTACATCATTGGAAAGATATTTCAGTTAGCTAAGACTTTTCAAAAGACACCAAAGTCTGAAAATGCCCAGAAGTACCCTAAAAATGAGAACTTTTTTATGCATATGCATGTTTCCTTAAGGAAACCCACGTATTATACGCGACTTGTTATATATAATACTCATGTATGCCCGAAATACGTAACTATTTACATTGCAACCCGCGTGTACCTCCTTCATATGTGACTGATATCTCTACAACCCACGTATTCATGTCAAAAATATGTTTTTCGAAGTTTGGGTAGTTTGCTTAGTTATGCAACTAACTCCTTCAGTTGTAACCAATTTGTCTTCGACCCTATCTCTTCAGAAGCATATAAATAGAGGTAGGGAGGTCCATGAGTGCAGACTTGAACTTTTTCATTATCACGCTGGAGGAATTGGGACTCTCTTTCCCGCACCTTTTCCCTAGTGATTATTCCCTTGTGTTGCAGAGCTTGGAGGCTGAGTTCCTTGGAGAAGAGAAGCAGTAGAACTAGATGAAGGTTTCGTGAGGTGCCCAACTTGAAGAGAAAGTATATTTGTACTTGTTTTCAAGATTAATAAAGATGTGATGTCCTTCTTCTTCCCAAATTATTGTTCAATGTGTGATTGAATCTTTGTTTATGATCATATGATGATGTTAGTCAGATCATTATTTCATGTTTATTTGATTATCATTGCTTTATATGTGGTCCTATTGGTTTGAGGAAGGTATAATTCGTTTTGCAGGTCTCTTGGAGCAAGAGGAGTGAGAGAAGCAAGAAGAGGATTGAAGGGCTGCTTGGATCAACCTTCATTTGTCAAGGTATGAACCATTCTAATCTCTGAAATTTGCTTATATATACTTGCAGAACCATTTGCATCTCTCTTTCAACCCTAGTACGTTGATGGCCTCTTAAACCCTAGCCATATGAAACTTTCCTTTACAACACTATTGGGCTGTACAATGTGCATCTTCAACACAATAATCTAATACTTGTTAAATTGACCACAACATTACACTATAAACAATTTAAAAATAGTTTAATTTAACAAAAAATAAATAAACAATTTTACAATTTCATTTTTTATAAAAAAATAATTTTGTTTCATTAATCCAATTGTAATTTGTTTCATTACAAACAATTATTTTTAAAAACTAAACAATTTTAAAAATAATTCAAATTAACCATTTTTAAATATAATTCAAATATAACAATTTTTAAAAATATTCAAATTAACATATTGCTACCAAATTAACATATTCCCACTTTTTATTTCCATAGTTATCTCCTAACATATTCCCACCTTTTGTTTCCGTAGTTATCATATCAATTATCTCCCACTACTTTAGTGCTCGCATTACCTTTAATGTATATGGGCATCACTTTGAGGGGCTTTTCTCTAAGAATATATGAGTAGGGCGTGTGAAAGATTATGTTATAATGATTCAAAAAAAAAATTATAAATCAAATTTATATTAAATTCCAAAGCCATATTGTTTAATTTGTTATGACAAACATACATTAAGAAAAACTATATATAATTGAACAATAATTTTTCAGATCTGGCGATGCTCCCAATTTTTCGCTCCAAGAACATTTAAATTCCTTGTTCTAGCATTTTCGACCTGGTCATTGTTGTGGAGTCTGGACTCCTTCTAGATCCACGTGATTGGTTTTCCTGGAGGCTGGTGGAGAGCTTTTTTATCTGTATTTTTTTGCAGATTGAGGTTTTATGGGAGTTTTGGGATCCTCTCAGCTTTCTTATTGCAGGAGGAGCTGCATGTGTCTAAGTTCTTTAGCTCCAAGAAGATTTCTCTGTCTGTGTTTTCGATTTGTAGGTACCTCGCCAGTGGTCTTTGCCGGTTCTAGAGCTGCTTGATTTTACAGCACTGTTGTCTTGTATCAGTGAGGAATCTCTCCTCTATGTTTTGTAGGGCTGGTTTCCAAAGGTGTTGTCCTCTGGGGGTTTGCTCCATTCAAAACGCTCCCTGCATTGGTGGTTCTCCCTAGCAGCTGGTTGGTTGCTTCTAGCCAAGGCCAGTCTTCTTGGGTGGTTTTGGTGGTGAGTTTCCTTCCCTCTGCCCTGAGCTTCATTTGGTGGAGTTGATCCCTGTGGTCGTCCTGATGCCCGGTGGAGAGCCTCCTATGCCTCTTCCTCCTGACCTAGAGGATTTCAAGAAATTGATTTCTTCTTGTGGCAAGAAGAAAGGAGGCCCCGCTTAGAAATTTGTCGACAAAGTGGATATCCCGTCTGTAGAACTCCCTGGTGATAGAACATGTTGTTCGACCTTAAATCTTGCAGAACGTGTGTTAATTGGGCAATTCACTGGTCTCTTGCCCTCTCCAAAGGCCATTGATGGGTGGGTACAGAGGAACTGGCATCCCTTAGTCTCTGATGGCATTCGAAATCACTCCGTTGGGAGAGGCTTTTATGTATTCGTGTTTGATTCCATAGAGGACCTTCACCTTATCTTCTGAAACTTGGTCCATGTTTCATGGTCCCTCGGGGGCTCTACTTGACAAGTGGAACCTTGATTTTGACCCCACCCAAGACGTTCCGTCTGCTGTCCCTGTTTGGGTTAGGCTCCTGCATCTCCCTCTACACTGTTGGAGCTCAGATTCCCTTGAAGCCATCAGGAACAAGCTTGGTAAATATATTGACAGGGAAGATTGAAAAGAACAATTTTCTTGCGCAAGAATCTGTGTAGAAGTTGATTTGGAGACTGGCCTTCTAGAGGCAATCAATTTAACAGTCACTGAGTGGTCCCATATCGAGGAGTTGGATTAGGAACAAATTCCATTTAAATGTAGATTTTGCCACGGTTATGGACATTTTGCTTGAAGTTGTAAGAAAAAAGGAGAAGAGGAAATTGAAAATGAAAAAAAATGATTAGTGGACCCAAGTCCAGAAAGCAGGAACTTCCAATCTGGGGCCAAGAAAGAAGGGAAAAGAAGGTAAAACTGTGGCAAGAGATAATATTGTTGAGAAGAATTTTCCTTCTCCTTTGGTTGTTGACAACTCCAATGTACCTACCAATCACTTTGTTGACCTATGTTCTTCTGATGATAATCTTGAAGAAGGTGAATTTCAGCAATTAGATGGGAATGAGTTGGTTTCTAAAGCAATCACAGTCACTCCAGATCAAGCTGGTCCTTCTCTTTCGAATCCTCTTTGGGATGGAGAACCTCCCCTAGCTCCTATTGGGGATTGCTCACCCCCTTCTTATGCTGGCATTTCCCATAATAAACCGACTGATAGCTCTGTTCCTCTGATGAAAACTCCATAGATCATCTCTCCAAAAAGGCTGGCAGAAAGTCTAAGAAGGAGATCCGGGAAGAAGAGGCTGAGAGGCTTAAGACGCAAGGAAGCCAACCCACTATAGAAATCTCTTATGGGAGGAACAAGAGAACCAGGCCTCCGAAGGGAGTAATAACTCCCTCTAACTCAGAAAATTAATGCAGCTCATCTCTTGGAACTGCAGGGGATTGGGAAACCCATTCAAGGCTGAAGCAGTAAAAGATATACTAAGAATGGTCCCTTCTGAAATTCTCTTGCTCCAAGAGACAAAGGTTGAGGAGGAGGTTCTCCTTCTTCTAAGTAAAAATAAGTGGAAATTGAATCTAGGTAAAGAATTCAATTCTAGAGGCACCTATGGGGGATTGGCCACGTTATGGTGTGAGGAGAATTTTCAATTAAAAGACTCTTTTTCCACCTAGCACTGGATATTAACAGAGCTCTTTCATCTCTCTAGTAAGATTTATATAGCCCTTTTTAATCTATATGTTCTAGTAAATTACATTGAAAAGAAAGCATGCTAGAAATCGATATCGGAGTTCTTAGAGGTTAATTCTCCTGTAAATATAGTCTTAGCTGGTGATCTCAACATTTCTCTGGCTCTGAATGAAAAAAAAGGTAGGAAGAGAGGTACGGATTTCATGCTTGACATGGTTGAGGAGTTGATTCAAGCTTGCAATTTGAACGATTTAAAACCCAAGCTCGGGAGTTACCACGGGGTCTTCACTTGTTTACCAATATCCTATCACATTAGTTCATATTGTGGGTTTTAAAATTATAAAAAATCAAACCAATATATTGCAGGTATTGGGG
>LPNX010999783.1:73259-80759 GCA_001517045.1 Pseudotsuga menziesii
GGCATTACACGTGGTCCAACCACAGAGTGGGAGCCAAAAGAATCTATGCTAGGCTTGATCACTTTCTTTTCCACAGTTCATTGATCGATGGGAAATCAATTGTCTCAACAAAATTTTTACCCGATCTCTCATCTGACCACCACCCAATTGTATTGTTGTTCGAAAAAGAAGAGGAACTTGGACCAATCCTTTTCAAGTTTAGCCCCCTCTGGATCGATAGAGTCGGGTTTACTGATGTTGTAACCCAAGCTTGGTCACAATATATTGTTGGATCATTGAGTTTTGTCTGGGAGCAAAAATTGAAGAAGACTAAAATTGCACTGAAGAATTGGGTAAAAACTCCTTTGCCCTCTCCTACGATCATCAGGAAAGAAAGAGTTTCTGCATTATCTTCCATTCAACTGGGTATGGAAGACATAGATATTTCCAATTCACATTTAGCTCTGGAGAAACTGGCTCAGTCTACTACCACTCAATCTTTCAGGCATGAAGAAGAGCATATCAATGTTAAGTCACGCTGCCTTTGGCTTAAGTTTGGTGATAAGAACACCACATTTTTTCATAAGCAATGCATGATTAGATTGTCCCGAAACCATATCTCGGAAATCTCCACTGGCGAGGGTGTCACTGTTAAAGGTCAAGATCTACTAAAACAGTATGCTAGCAAGCATTTTCAGCTCCTTTTCTAGGATGATGGCCTCATTAATGAGGATGTCTCTTCTAAATTCTTGGAGAATGTTCCTCCTCTGGTTATTGTTGAGGACAATTACGTTTTAATGAAGCCCTTCTTTGAAAAGGAAATTTTTGATGTCATATGGGCTATGGAGTCAGATAAAGCTCCTGGGTCGGTTGGTTTTACCTTTCATTTTTATAAAGCTTGTTGGTCCATCATCAAAACAGATTTGGTCCGAATGGTGTCTGCCTTACAAAAAAAAGCAAAAGTGCAAGGGTGCACTAATTCTACATTTCTCGCCCTCATCGCCAAGGAAGTCAATCCTTCTTCCTTCGACAGGTTCCGTCCTATTTCGTTGTGTAATGCTTCCTACAAGATTCTAGCTAAACTTCTAGCCAATAGATTTAAGTTGTTGTTAGGCAAGCTTATCTCTCCCCTCCAGAGGGGATTTGTTAAAGGCAGACACTTAGTGGATAATGTAATCCAGGTTCAGGAAGCTCTTCACTCAAGCTTCCAATGGCGTGAGAAAGGTATGTTAATTAAGTTGGATATGAAGAATGTTTTTGACAGAGTTAATCTTCCCTTCCTTTATGATGTTTTGCTCTCATTTGGTTTTTGCTCTGAGTTTGTAAATCTGATTAAAGCTTTCACTGATGGTCCTTGGATAGTGCCATTAGTCAATCGTAGACCCACTGACGTTTTCAAATATTCCATAGGTCTCTGCCAAGGTTGTCCGCCGATATCCCCTTTCCTATACATCTTGATGGCTAAATCTCTTAATAGAAAACTGATATTTGAAAAGGAAGCCGGTTACATTTCGGGCATGAGGTTTGCTATGGGTGTGGACCCAATCAACCATGCCCTTTTTGCTGATGATTCTCTCCTTTTGGAAGGGGCTTCCATGAAGATAGCAGAGGAGATTTCAAGACTAAATGCTACGCTCTGAAAGTGCATAGACAGTGGAAATTGTCATTTGAACATTTCCCAGCACGATCTTGGTAGAATTTGAAGAAAAAGAGGCTTGAAAAAATGGGTGTGATTCAATGCCTCAGTTATCCCATGCTTGTATGTATGTATAAGTGCATAATTTATGCCATGTAACCTTAGCCCAACACGTGGATGGTTAAGAGAAGATAAATAGGACAAATTTATTTTTTAGTTTACCTCCACTCCACTCAAGGTAAAACATCCGTGGGAACAAGGAAAGAGACAGTCAATTGTGAATTGGAATTCCAATCATAAGATTCCTCTAGGTTTGAATCTTGGCGATAAATTGCATTTGATTCCGTGAAGCCGACGTTTCGGAATCTGGATCCATAATTTACAAATTACAAGTCATAACTATAATTGTAAGCGGGCAGTGGTGGGCCCACGCTGTCGGGGCTCTGCATTTTTTACTTGTCTTACTTTCTTTCTTCAACTTCAACACGTTTTGGGCACGGCGCACCGATTTCCCAAGGTTATCTCATTTACCATTTCCTCGGGGCACGAACATGGTTTATTTGTTTATTACACTACATAGCATGTATAGATAACTTGTAAAATCTTTTTATAACATAAAATTAATATTAAATGTAGATAATTTTTATGTCCATTTTAAATTTTCCATTTTTACAATAAAAGAAAAGTGAAATGTGACCTAAGGTCTTTTTATTAAGAACCTAACTATTCCCCTTTTAAGAATGTACACACAATGGTACCATGGTTACTTCGTATTAAAGTGGGTCCTTATGTTGAACATTTAGAATATTATTCTTTCACTTGTCCTTCCAATACATTCTTAGAACACAAACCCTCAAAATGATGGCCAAATACTATGAAAGTGATAAAGTACAAAAGTGGGAGACAATTCCTGACACAAGTGGTTGGGATGATATGGATGGAGATAAGAGAGTACATGCTCAACGTCCTAACATTCATTGATATTTATAGGTTGGACCCTTGATCCACATGTGGTTAGGTTAGGTTAGTCAAGTGAAGATGAAAAAGGAAAAATCTTGGTTCATTTCTAATAAGAGTTAGAACATAAGTGGGAACAAGGAAAGAGATTGGCCATATAGAGTATCATTGTCAAATTGAATTCCAATTATTTAATAAGAACATTTAGAATTTTTATATTTGAGTAGGTGGTTTTGATTTTTTTAATATATTGTATTGAGTTTTTAAAATAAATTTATTAATGTATTATTAATAATATGCCATCCTTCTTCAATGAAAATGATATGATTAAGCCTATCAATGTAATCATAAAACTTGTAATTATAATTATAATCATAGATAAGGATTAGATGCAAAACATCGAAACTACCAAAGATATATCAAAGCACATGAATATCAATATCGTAGACGATATAATGTGGTGTTTGCTTATAAAGAGCATCATCTATCATGTTCTACAAAATGACAAACACGTATTTAAATTTGTGAAAAAAAATTTATTACATTTTTTTTTATATTGTATGAGGAGCAGTGAGCAATTTATTAATATCTTATTAATATCTTAAGATATTAAGAGAATTATTTTTTTATTAATGTAATTATTATTATTTAATAGAAAGGAGTTAATACATTATTTATAATTAATGATTTAAAAAACTAAATTTTAAATAAATTTGATTTGTTTTTATATTTGATAGATTTAAGTTTAAGATGGATCTATGTTGGTATTCTCAACATTTTTAAATAAACATTCACTTTCCTCAATTTATTAAACTTACACTAACATTGCATAAAAAGATCTATTAAATCTTCAAAGTCTCAAATCAACTAATGTTTCAAAGAACTCTAAATTATGTTTTTTAAGACTTTGATACCAATAATATGGGGCCCAAGGTAAGATTAATCATTTTTTATGTACATGCACATTTCAATCCCTTTAATATGTGGGAGATTGGTTAAGGTTCCACTTCTAGTGTTGCATCTAGGCATAAGAATCTAGTTGATCATGATGTGATATTCATGACAATAAACAACAACTTAACTTAGTGGAAGCAACGAAGGAGTAAAATAGCAAATATGATAAATTCTTGTTAGATAAATGCATTAAGTATATTTGCAATTATTTAAAATCCAAATAACAAAAGTATGTGGATTAAGCAATTATGTGTTGCACCAAATACAAATAAAAATGAAAGAATGATAATGAGATACCCAAATAGATTACAAAATAACTAAGCCATGCATAAAGGACGATACATACAAGATACCATTGTCTTTGATGAGATAGTTACACATTAACTTGAAATATAACAAATTTTCATCATTCTCTTATCAGAATTCCTTCTACCTTCTATTGACCTCTATATCAATTACTCACTCTGCCCACTCACTCTGAAGGGAACTTTGCTATCGCTTCAAATTTGGATCTCTACTTCCACTACTCACTCTGCCGATTGCTTACCCTTGGAAACTTTGCTCTAACTTCAAATTTGGATAGCATAGGATGTTAGAGCATCAATTGGAAACTTAGATGCTATCACATCACATTTGGATCTACCTTCTATTGACCTCTATATCCATTACTCACTCTGCCCACTCACTCTGAAGGGAACTTTGCTATCGCTTCAATTTGGATCTCTACTTCCACTACTCACTCTGCCGATTGCTCACCCTTGGAAACTTTGCTCTAACTTCAAATTTGGATAGCATAGGGTGTTAGAGCATCAATTGGAAACTTAAATGCTATCACATCACATTTGGATCTACCTTCTATTGACCTCTATATCCATTACTCACTTTGCCCACTCACTCTGAAGGGAACTTTGCTATCGCTTCAAATTTGGATCTCTACTTCCACTACTCACTCTGCCGATTGCTCACCCTTGAAAACTTTGCTCTAACTTCAAATTTGGATAGCATAGGGTGTTAGAGCATCAATTGGAAACTTAGATGCTATCACATCACAATTGGATAAGAAAGGGGAGGGGGTTAGAGCATCCAAATTGGATAATAAATGGTGTTAGATGGTTGGGTACATTACTCAAACAAGTTATATTCTTAAAAACGACTTTACGGGTGTCACTAGATTATAAATAAAAGAAAAAGACTTTATCATTGTCATACATAAACAATAATACCTTTTATTTTTAATACATTTAATTAAAACGATTAAATATATTGAAAAGTAAGTTATATTTTATAATAATAATAAATGTTAAGGGCCAACGAAAACTCCTATGTATTTTATATCTATCTTTCATTGGGACTTGAAAGTTATTAGGATGTGAGTCTCACCTTAAATAAATTTAATATAATTTAAATTTAGGTGATAAAAGAAGTGGCACATGCCACATTTTTAAAGTTGTACTCGTAAGTATCGTTTTTTTACATAACCAACACTTTTCCTTTATGTATTAAGACACATTAGTAGTAGAGAAAAGAACTACCACGTAGATGAGTTATCTAAGCAATGATGGTTTCTTTAGGATGGTCACTTATCTGTTTGGGAAATTGACAAAGACATCATTAAAAAATTGGATTTTGATTTTTAATTATTTTAATTTTCTTGTTTATTTATGAATAGGTTATCTCGATGTGTTTTTTTTATATATCTTTTTATACGATTGTTTTTTTTAACATATCTAATGATGTAATGATGGTATATACACACGAAATGATGCTATCAATGATGAATAAATAACTGAAAAATATAAGCATAATTATATAGTTTTTTTTTTAACACAAACGGGTAATTTTATTTTAATGAAGGAAACTGGTCTTTTTTGGCAAATACCAATCAACTAAATTACAAATTTCAAGAAGACAAGATACTTTTATCGAGGCTTACAAAGCAGAGGGAGTCTCCCATGAAGAACAAGCTACATCTGAAAGGAGCACAATTAAGGAATAGGATGGAAATAACCGGATTCCCCGTCAATGTTGTCAATGCTGAGAATTCCTTGAGGAAGAAGGTATGCTTTATTAGCCAGGGTATCTGCAAGCTTGTTTAAATCCCGAAGAATGTGGAAGGATTCAACATTGTCAATCTGTCTGGGAAGAAAACCACACCTCCAGCTCCAAAGGCCCCGAGATTCCCTTTGGAAGCACCATCAAAGAAAATTGCAGCTGTAGCGGCATTCATCCATATATTTTTAAGAGAAACATCATTCCCACGAAATCTCCAAGAAGGGTTACTAACAAGCTTGGCACAATTCAAATATTTCCCAGAAAGGAGAGGACAAGAGCCCGTCCACGAGGAAGCTGATAGAGAATCCGTCAATATACCAGAAGATTCATCAAGCCATAATTTGGCATTATTAACCACGATCTGGATTTTAGGAACAACATTGTTAAATATACAGTTATTTCTAGAAATCCATAATGCCCACCAAGTAAATTTTAAAATAGAATGCTAGTGTTTAGGCATAATAGTAGAGGATGCTTTCAATGGACGTCTGGCATGCTAAGCCGGATAGAAAGACATAACAGAAGATTGGAAAGGGAACGAGAAATTTAATCCTTGGAGAATAAGAACCCAAACTTTTCTGGAAAATTCACACTCAACGAGAAGATGATCAAGAGATTCAATTGTTGATTTACATAAGCAACATTGAAAAGCGCCATTAAAGCCACGTTTTGAGAGGATATACCCTGTCAATATCTTGTTATTTAATACTAGCCACAAGAAAAAATTTACCTTTGGCATACATTGGGAAGCCTAGACTGATTTCCAGATTGCAAGAGAAAAATGTGAACAATGGGGAGTTTGAAGGGCGCTGTAACCTTTAGCTACTGAATAAAATCCATCCATTCCCCAACCCCAATCATCTTTCTAGGAGATGTGAACAGGGGAAAGGCCTGTTAGAGATAAAAACAGCAAATGTTTTTGTGGAATAAGGCAAGTAGGGAGATCCAGGATGGACCAACCAACCCAGTTCCTAGAACTGTCCCAAATGCAAATATCAGCCAGTCGAAGGAGGCCTTTATTTGTTTCCCAATTCATGATCTCTGTTAGCGGAGTGATAGAGGAAAGATGAGGATTCCCAGAGATTTTATACTCCTAAAGAAGGATCCTTTTCTCATTACTTGGAATTCTAAATAGATGCTGATTAAAGAATTCAAATCCTTTTCTGTAGGAATTCCAAATTGCAGTGCCAGTGGGTGTATTGGCAGAGGTAGTATTTCTTAATGGGCCACTCTTAATATATTTCTTGTGAAAAATATTACTGACCGGATGATTCTTATCTACAAATAATTTCCAAATGATCTTGTCGCTCACCGCCAGATTAGCCAGACCAGGGTCCCTAATTTGCAATCCTCCTACTGAAATTGGCCTCTTGAGTACTTCCCAATTTACCATATGCAACTTGTTTTGACTTCCTTTACCTCCTGACCAGAGAAAATCCCCCGGCAATTTAGAAATCTAAGTCGAGATACTCTTTGGGGCTAGCAACAATGAGGATTGGAAGATAGAATAAGCTGAAAGGATAGCCTTGATCAATATCAGTTTCCCGGCCTTGGTTAACCATTGACCACCCTAAGAAGTGATTTTTTCGTTTAACTTTTTTGAGACTTCCAGCCAGAGAGAGGGAGGAGACGGACCAAGGGTTAAAGGAAGATACAAATACTTGATCCTTTCCCACTTGTCGAATCCAGGGAAGCCCAGGAAGTCTGCTATTTGAAGAATAGTCGTGTGTTCGACATTCCAACCATAAACAACACTCTTATTTTTGTTAATCAGTGCTCCAGAGATTTGGCAAAAATTTTGAAGGGTTTCATGTACCGAATCCATTCCCTACGCACTCGTCACATTGCTCCTTGAGCTACACCTACTCCATTCCCACCACTCCTGCGTAGCCTTCCTTCCATCGCGTGCCTCCTCGGCCCTC
>LPNX010999783.1:85759-138845 GCA_001517045.1 Pseudotsuga menziesii
TTAGAATGCATTTTTAATAGTTTTTCTGATATGATGGAAAATATACTTCATCTTGAATTAGTTATCCGTCAAGTTCCTCATGGGATAAGTCGTCTCAGTTCATCTTATGCTCTCTTTAGTCTTGCCTGGTGTCCTAGGGGGTAAGATGTTGATCAGTTGAGCTTTTGTTCTTGAAGATAGTGAATTTATTATATAAATGATGCTGAAAGGGTGTTTTCAAAGTAATGGGGGTGATTAATATTCCAATACTATAGTGGTCGTGACTCGTGAGTTCATTTTCATGTGATGGATGTTCATCGATGTCTGCAAATGTACGGTCCATGGAATATAATAGATCATTTGGTACTAGAAATATTCAAACAAGTGTGTGGCAATTAGTGTAATGACTGTTTATATGTGTATTAAATATTTCGATGGTTTTCAAGATTTAGTAATGAGATTTCACCCATTTTCAAGATTTAGTAATCCGTATTTATAGTAAGCCATTTCATACTCCATACAATGTGGCCCCTTCGACATCACATCTATAAAATTTAAAAGACGAAGGATTTTGTAGAGTCCATGGAGCCAAGTGCTTTCTTCTTTCTTGATAATAGCTATCAATTTCAATTACTCATGGAACTCGCATCCAATATTTTGATGTGTCATCTTGCACAAGCACTCTTTGCATTTTTCTCAGTATACGATTGACAACTTATTAACAGAGCTTTATCTATCCCGTTATTTATATATAACAAGCAACCATTCCAAGTTTGATTCGAGGATGATGACACTGATGATGATGAGGATGATGAATATGATGATGATGATGATGAGGATGACTATGATGATGATGATTATGATGATGACTATGATGATGATTATGATGGTGATGATGGTCAGTGTTGGAGGCCTCCCTTACCCTCCACCAGCCATAGGTAAGGAGCCTAAGACCTCATAATGGCACCCATGGGCCTAAGAAGAAAGTAGTGGTGAAGATTATATTGTAAAAATACTCATACGTGTGTGAATACCAGGACATTGTTGAAGAACATTAATCATTAAATGAGATAAAAATTAGTGAGTAATTGTTGTAAATGTTAGGCATAAGCGCATGCATGCCTATTTGTGCGTACGCATTAGTACGCACGTGCACTCTTAAATACGTGTGTGTGTGTGAATAAAGATGAGTATGCACACCTTTTACTAGTTATAAAAACATAGATCTGTATTACTGGGGTTTCTACCAATTTTCACGGGTTTTCTACAACTATTCGCGTGTTTTGTGCTCCTGAACTTTGCAATTTGGCTCACACTCAATCATTAATTGGACACTCTTTGATTTATTGGATAGAATACCACTCTAGGAATATAACAAACATATTGAGTGGTCTTGGAAGTTAGTGGATACATTCAAACTACAAGTTTTTATTGCAAGAAGAGATCATTTTGAATAGGTATGGTGAATTGTAAATAATTGTTTTCATTCACAAGTTTTTAGATCATTTCATTGATTTATGTTTTATCATATTCCTACAACAATATATCTCTCATAGACAACACTTAATTTCACAAGAAGAATTCCCAACTTCACATCTAAAAAAGTCTCATATTCTCCATATAAGATGAAGTATGCAATGTTAACTAATTTACATTTGCACATGAATATATTTTGATTTCACACAATGATGGCATAGATGAAGTTATCTCTTGAGACTCTTCAATTTCAAAAAAAACCTTTGAAGCAATCATGGGAGAGGGTCCATATTGAATAGTTCACCAAGTTGTCCATATTCTATATACAAGATAAAGTATGCATTGTAGACCAATAATCATTTGCACATGAATATATTTTGATTTCCCACAAGGATGATATAGATGAGTTTCTCTATTGAGACTCTTCAATTTGTATAAAAACCTTGGAAGCAATCATGGGAGAGGGTCCATATTGAATAGTTCACCAACTTGTCCATGCTCTCCTCTTCATGCTAGATTTATCATAACATGCCTTTGAGCTTGAAAGGGATGCCTCTACCTCAATGATTTCTCCATTTTTGGGGGGATTTGCAACCTCCTCATTGTGTTATTAGTCAATTTGTTCTTTTTAGTTAACTTGTAACTTTATGAGTGTAATTTATTCAATTTATGGGCCAAGACATCCAAACACCAACTTGTGTCTTCCCTCACAACTAATGTGGCATATTTCATGTAATGTCATCTCATTCAAAGGAGTTGGAAATGAAGAATATTTCACTCATCTTCTTGTGACTTCCAATACTTTTGAACACAAAGGAATTCATTATCCTATCGCTGTAATACCTACAAACTTGACTCTCTTTACTTGACTCAAATAGAGTTTAGAAATGAAACTTTAGTTCGAACATACAGAGAAACCTTTAATCAGCGTTTATGTATCAATGCCGATAATTACCATACTAACATATCTGTAATTTATTTAATTATGTTGGAACGCATCATGTTTCTTGTATAATGGAACTAATACCTTTTTTTTTCTTCGTATGCAAGGGGAGACCTCATAGTTTTGATAAAGAAACTTTTGGATATGGGAAAATCATGTAATAGAGTAAGAAAAACTAGAAGGAATATGCCCATTGAAAAGGAAAATGAGGTAAGAGAAAAGGCCAGGTTGGAAATGGAGAGAGTGAGATATGGTCCATAAATTTCCATTGATACTGCGACTGACCCTAACAGAGTTAATGACATAACGACCTCTACGTCAGAACCACGGGTGAAGCGGTTGCATCCAATTGAACCAACTCAAATTCCAACATCAACACAGTCTCCAACCAACAATCCATCAATGAGGCATGTTGAATCTCTTAAAGACATAGGTATATTGAGAGACATTGAGTATCAAGCGTTGGACCTAGGAGCAATGCTTAATTTGAAATCTCTCCAAGAATACCACAACCATGTCGAGAACACTCCCAATATGGACCAACATGTGAATGAAGCACCACAACAAAGAATCCCTGTGATTAGTAGCTCATGTCCACCTTCCTTACCTTGACTGTCTAGTGCAAGAAAAAGGACTCCTAGACGTATCCATGTGGATGAAAGTTGTCTGTCAGGCCTTGAAGGTAAGCTTCACAAACGCATTATCGATTGGCAATGTAGCAAATTAATGAAGGAATATTTTGAATCCAAAGGCGATGCAGGTAAATGTCAATTATTACTATTTTTGTTGAAGTCAAATTGTTTAGTTTTTGTTAGGAGAATTCTAGGAATAAAGAGGGTTAGAAGTTCAGAGGCTAACAATCATATTGTTAGAAATATTCAATCTTCTTTTAATGCGATTGGGAAGACATCTTGTACTAAAGATATTTGTGTGGCCCATCGTGTGTTATCAAAATCATTTGTAAGAAATTCCACACAGCGACGTCGCCTCCTTTCACACACTTGTCACATACTTAAATTAAATAGAAAAACTGTTAAGAAGTACTCTGTTATAAGAGAGAATCTTCAGACTCCAGGTGGAAAAATATTGTTGGGATTTTGTCGACAGGTTGCCTTGTCGAGATATGAAGCTAATTAATGTTGTTAAGGACTTAGTACAAAGGTTCTGGTATGATCATACCAGAACTTCATCTAACCAAAGAGATGTGCTAAAGATGAGAAAAGGTTCAACTAAACGTGAACCCCACGTCAAACACTTCCTTGACACAACGTAGACTGAACTCTATGAGAGATTCGGGAATGAGCACACACAATTGAACATGGGCCAAAGGTCCTTTGAGAAATGTAAACCATGGTACGTTCGTATATGCATTAATCGAAACACATGTTGTTGTAGATACCATGTAGAATATGAATATTTTTATGACACGTATAAATGTATATTTTGTGATTTGCATACTAACCTTGAGCAGGGCTACAATGAATCCGTAATACCACTGAATGCATCAAGAGATTTTATCGTTAGCATCATGTGTCCAAGGCATGAAGGAAACAAATACTATGGAAAATAATGTCTATATGGGAATTGTTTCAGGTGCAGTGGGTTTGCTCTTTTGAACCATTGCATTCATGGAAGTGATGAGCATAAATTTGGAAATATGAGCATGGAGATGCAGAGCTTCAAGTACGTAACCTATCACTTAGATAGTGCGAAGGAAAGTAAAAATATTGCATTGGTGAAGTCATAGGTGCAAATGATTATTGCATGTTTTTCCTCTTACATGTTTAGTTTCTACATATACATTCTTTAAACATCACATTCTAATACGACCCTTGTTTTCATGGAAACAGGTATGGGTATGTGATTTTTTTACAGAGTTCTATAAGAAAACCAGAGTTCTACAAGAAAAATGAGCAGTATGTTCAACATGTGCATGTAGCGTAATGGCAGGATGAGTAGTACAGAAAATACAGGGACAACTTTCTCATTGGGACCATATTGTCAATTATGGATTTTGTAGAAAACTACACCCTTCATCCAAAAAATGAAATTCATATTCAATACTACAATTCTGACCAAGTCAACATCATGGTACATATTACATATAGGCATGGCCCTGAGAGTAGCATTAACAACAAGATAATACAGAAGGAGACAAAATTTTACATAAGTGAGGACATATGCCATGATCTGGATTATGTACAAAATTGTTTCTGAATTTTCTATGATCAGTTAAAGGAGGGAGATGTACAGATGGATCAGCATTGGATATGGTCAAATGGGTGTGCGGGCCAGTTCAAAAATGCCTGATTCTTCCAATGGATGAGTATGTTACATAAGACTTACAATGTGCCACTATTATAGCGGATTTCACCACACTAGGTGAATCACACATTGTATGGCCTTCCCTTGTCCCGCTGCAGACTCATTAGCCCCTATGGACCACTTTTTGTCTTTTGATGTGTACTTGATCATCCCTAAAAACATAAGAAAAGTGATATACGCGGGTTTTTCCCTGATAACCACGTACATACGCGGATATTCCCCTTATAGTCGCGTACATCGGGATGTATGAATAATCCAAATTCTTTTGGAGCGTTCCTTGACTTGGATCCGACTCATATGACTCCTAGCCTTCCATATGCCTTGAGATCGCACGGATTTGACCTTTCAGTATTCCTTTGAAAAGCTATATAAGGAAACCCTTGAGACATTGAAAGCAGAAGAGAGAATTGAGAGTAACGAAACTATAGTCCATTGTTGCCAGAACTTATGCTTGAGTCTGCATCCCTTTGTCCCTTGGAGCACTGTTGTGTTCCTCCCAAGCTTGCCTTTTGCTAGTGAGCTTGCTATCGAAGTGATGGAGGATTGAGGTGGTGGAGGCCCAAGTGGGGGATTTAGTTTCTCCGGTTCGCAGACGTGCTGTCAGAGGTTGTCACTTGTAATCTCTGATTCATCTTAATAGAAATATCTTTTCCTGTCCAGTAATGTGTATTTGAATGAATATTGTATCCATTGGAATATGTCAAATGCTTTTACATTATTGATTATATATGCTAGAATAGATCTAACACCATGAAATATAGTATGCTTATATTGTTTACTTGTTGTTGAGGACGTGTTATAACAATTCAAGCTGAAGATTGGAAATCTCAATGGGGATCTACTTCAACCGTCCGGAATAAGGTACGAGGATCGATCCTTTAGTGTTAGACATTTTATTTCTATTGCATATTGGGAAAGATTGATTTTTGGAGTCTAGCTGTCTGTTGTGGTACCCCAAGCCATAGGATTTTCTCTCCGTAACAGAAATGGTGACTCTGCTGGGGAGTTCCTAGTAATTGTCCTTTGGGGGTTGATTTATTGGCATTCAATGTATTTGAATTTCTCTCTCTCTCTTGTTTCTGTGTCGGGTATGGGGGCATGTATGCCTGGTAGAGCTTGATTGGTGTGAATTTAGTCTCAGCCTGTCTGTTTGCCTTGAATTTGTGCATCTTTTTCTTCCTGTACACGGGTTTGTCACTTACAGTCGCGTATACACGCGGTTTCCCCTAGGATTTCCGCGTATACACGCGGTTTTACTGCGCACAGTCATGTATACTCTGGTTTTTACCTTTTTGTGGAAGATAGTGGATTGCTGGGTGAATTCTGTTAGTTGCTGAGTCTCCTTTGGCACTGCCTGAGTCTGTTAATACCTCTGTTTCTGACCAGAAACATTTTTTTTAGCCTAAATTTTTTCTTTTAGGAAAGTTCTTGTCATGGCATCTTTGATTTTTTGTTTGAGATTAGTGCATTAGAGTCCTTTTTCCTTAGTGCTTTGCTGGAATGCTGTTTATGTGTGCTTGCAAATTCTGGGGTGGGTAGAATCATTCTTTTGCTTTTTGTATCTCTTTATTTTCAAAAAATCCAAAAACATTTTCTTATCATCATGCATTGCATTTTGCACTTTGCATTGTATTTGCACTAGATCTAGATTTGCTTTGGAGTAATAGTTAGGATTTCATATAGGGAAATTTGCATTCAGCAATTGAAGAAGAAATTGTGCATTACACATAGTACGCATACCCTGTTTTCATGGACACAATGAATTTGCATTGATTGTTAGGTGTGCATTTTACTTCTTGTTGCGTCATAACACCATTAGTTGCACGACCATATCCTTTTTTGAGTAATAAAGCCAACTAAAATCCACGCTAATTAAAATGAATTACACTCTTTTCTTTTCTAGGGTGCACCAACAAGTTTAGGTTTTAGGATCTTGGAATAGTTCATTGAAAGTTAATTCTCCAAGATCACTAAACGACAACAACTAGGTGTCTGTCCAGGGAGTGTGTGAAATCCTTCATATAATCAGTGTTCTCAGGAAGCTCCTCTCAAAAGGGAGTTAAGCACTAGGCAGTGTGAGTGGTTGTTGATTGGGATAACCCCTGGTCGATAACTGTGTAGCACCAGCGATATAGCCAGGATTGTATTTGTATCTGGGGGGTCTTTCGGGAGTTTCGGGCTTGGCTACCCTGCCCATACAGTCAATCCCGCCTGCGACTGTCCGCTTGAGCGTTGATTATATTGAGGTGACCTTAGTGACCTTACCTAGGATATCGAGGGGGTACGTGTAGAGGTTATTCTGCATGTGTCCCGGCCAGGTTGGGGTCGGACAACATAGTCGCTTTACGCGTTGAAGCTGAGGGCCACAATAATTGGTTTCAAACCTCCACTTGTGGTGACAGGGGCCTCTCAAGCCTCTCCTAGGTGAGACATACCGGCCACATTCGAGAGCTCACTTATCCAGCCCTTGTTTGCTTGCATTTGGCTTTAGATTTTATTAGTGATTGCTCTGTGCATGCTAGGTTGCCTAGGGTTTACGTAAATAGAGAGTCTTTTCTTTTTGTTGAGTCATTATGGAGTCGGGTGCGGTTCCACGCCATTCTCGTCGGTTAGCAGGACTTCTGCCTTCCACTTCTCTTCCTCCTTTGGGAGAGGGGCCTAGACTGTCCAGGCGGACTATGTCACACACTGATTCACACACCATGGAGGATCATTCAGAGACTATTCCTGAGCCACCTCCTCCCATTCGTATTGACGATGGGGAACTTACTCCTACATACGATCCTTCACCTGACCTAGCTGAGTTCGGTCCTGTGATTTCCTAGATAGGATATTTGCATGATAGACCTACTCACACTAGGGCTGATTCCCCATTGACACGTTACCGGTATGGAATGCCGGATGATGCCGAGACTCATTTTGACCCTCCTAGCACTAGCTACGGTAGTTATGTTACGACTAGTTTTCCTATGCACGATTTGACATTTCATGTTGAATCTGACTTAGAGCCTAGCACTATGCCTGGGGGAAATCCCATGCCTTACCTTGCGGAGAGGTTTGGGAGTACTAGTCAGATTGCACCTTCCATCCCAGTGGTGGAAGCTCCATCTTATATACCTCCTAGGTCTAGAGTTAGTGATCCGATAGGGATACCAGGTTCCAGACGAGTGACGATAGGCACTAGTAAATATCTTCTTATAGAGATTCCTTCGTCGTCACTTCCGAGTTCTTCAAATGTAAACCCTCCACCTTACTCACGTGGTCCTTCGAGTCGGCACATAGCTACGAGTCAGATCCGTACTGCGATTACTAGACCAATTGTGTCTCAAGCCTACATACCACCTATGGTTTCGGGAGGTTATGTTCATGTTTCTAGAGGTCAGATTGCTACTTCCACGACATATATCCCTACTTCCGGTATGTATATTCCTACTTCCGGAACGTATCTTCCTACCTATGGAATGTCCCATGGGGCATCGCAAGTGATGACCTATGGACCCTACTATGGGATGCAGTATGGACAGGTCTCTCCACCTTATGGAGGTGGGTATTCACAACCTGCTTACTCTCCTAATTATGGCTTTGTAGCTCCTACTAGTCAAGGTCCACCTCATTATGCTACTTCCATGCCACCCTATACGGGTCATATAGGAGGAGGTCACTATGGCCAAGGTCATGGTGGTAATCAATCCTATATGAACCAGGGAGCAGTCCATAGGCCTCATCACCCTAGGCTCCCTTTCCTCGCAACACTCAATCTACCTGACTTATCGAGACTTACGAACGATCCTATGGCTCATGACCCGGCTTGGCCAGCTGTCCCTACCAAGCTTCCTTCGAACATACCTAAGTTTGAAGGCAAACCAGGAGAGGATCCGAGCGAACACATTACAACATTCCACCTATGGTGCTCTTCCAATTCATTGCATCAGGACTCAGTCCGTTTGAGACTATTTCAACGCACCCTCACAGGGCCTGCGGCGAAATGGTATATAGAGTTACCTAGGGGTGCCTTTACTTTGTTTGACGATCTTGCGATGAATTTCCTTAATCACTTCCAGCTACCAGTGCACTATGATGTTGGTACTGAAATCTTGTCGACATTTCGGCAAGATAAATCCACCCATATTTCTGATCATATTCAGGAGTGGCGTAGACGGAAGAGATTAATTAAAGCCTTTATACCACTGGAGTTCCTCCTTGAGTGGTTCCTCAAATCTTTATTGCCATATATAGCGAAGGATGTTTCCACATCCGGAGTGCAGAATGAGGAACAAGCAATCTTTAGGGCACAGGAACTAGACTTGATCTATGCTCAGTCTGGTTTGTTATATGAGATTATACCCAACGCTCCTCATTCTAGTTTCAATCCCAAGGTCAAACCTGGACCACATGCTGATGGAATTGTGGGTAGTGCAAGTAAGAAACCTGCAGGTTCAGTTGTGAAACAAGTTGCTCAGTTGTCAATCAACCAATCTGCCTTGGGACAAGCTACGGCTTCGTCTCAGCCTGCCCAAATGGCGAATGTACTTGCTGTGCAATCGTCCGACCAGAAGGGTAACCAGCAACCTGGACGGAATAGAAAAAGGGGTAAAAACAATAATAATAAAAAGGGTGGGAATAAGAATGAGAATGCCAACAATAATGACAAGAACGGTAAAAATGCTAGGGGGGACAAGCAGAATAAACGTAAGGTTAAGTTTCCTTGCAAGATATGTAAGGACGATCACCTCACTTACTTGTGCCCTAGAATGGATGAAGCTTCGAAGTTCATAGCACAGGGCCCAGCTATGTTAATGAACCCTTTACTGCATAACTAGAATATGAACTCGAAGTCCCATGATCAATCTAGTGATGAAGATCCTACTGAAACTAGTGGTCATGGGTGCATTAATATGGACCGTGCCACGAAAGTTGTGACGCGTGCGAAAGATTATACTTCATCACAACCCAACCCAGGCAAATAACCTGATCCACCAGGAACCCCTTTGCGCATTGAGAAACCTGTGGATAAACCTGAGGCTGCACCTCACATTCCTAAGGGGGTACTTAAGCGTTCGGGGCATAACCCAAATGCCCGAGTCGCCCAGAATTATTCAGTTGTCGAGGACTTGGGCCATACTCCTTGTGCGATGTCTGCATTGGAAGTGCTTCAGAGTTGTCCGTCGCAAAGGAAGGCTTTGCTTTCCGCTCTTGGTGTGAATGGTGATGATTCTTCCTCAGTGATAAAATTTGAAACCGCAGGACATCAGCCTCGCTTGCCCTACTATGTGTCCCTTTTGGTGCATGTAGAATGTCTTAATATGATCGTCAAGCGCACTGTGATTAACGAGGGTGCTGCTGCTTCTTTGATGTCTTTGTCTTGTTGGAAGGGTCTTGGTTCTCCTAAGTTGTCAAAATATATGACCATGTTAACTGCTTTTGATGGGAGATCGTTTAGGCCGCACAGTATCCTCCCTTCCCTTAAAGTCTGTTTGGGAGGGAAGACCGTTGCGATATAGGTTGAGGTGGTTGATGAACCCATTGACTACAATCTCTTACTGGGAAGGAACTGGATGTATAGTATGCAAGCCGTTGCGTCTTCCGTGTTTCATGTTGTATGCTTTCCACATAATGGGAAGATTGTAATGATTGATCAAATGGCATTCAAGAATCCACCTGTTACTGCATCTTCGGAAGCTTCGGTTCCGAAAGTTGAACATTCCCAGCCGGCAACTGGGAGTGTGGGTGTAGGAATGTATCCATCCCTCATGGGAACCTTTAGTTGTCCTGCACCCGTCCTCATGATAGGATCTAGTTTCGATGGTGCTTCGATGTCTACGAGATCGGTGCCTTTTCACACAAGTCATATGGGAGATCCTTGGATTCTTCCTTCATCGAGTCCTTCGAGTGAGCCCATTAAGACGAGCGTGTCGTTGCCTGCAGTCATGATAGCTTACCAAGCTAACCTCTAGTCTGCTATAGAGCCTTGTTCTTCCTCTTCACGGATGGAGGAGGAAGACCCCTATGTGCTGTCGGCATGGGTAGTACAGTATTCTCATGCCCACGACTACCTTGATACGGTTTTCTCTTCAGATGAAGCGATTATCGAGGCCATGTCGAGAGTTGAGCCACCATGGGAGGAACTTCATCATAGATCATATTTCCTTCTAGAGCTTGACCTTTTGGAGCATGAGGATTATAGGGAGATTCTTAGTCAGAAAGTTGGTAGACCTATGATTCCATTAAGCTCTCCTGGTCAGATGGCTAATGGAAACATGGCGAACATATCGTCAACTATTCCTGTCAACATTTCTCACAATCCTGGTACAATTGAGAATGTATACATTGGGGCGGATTGTTCCCGAGATGATATTCGAGAGTATACCGAGCTATTCAAGGAATTCCGTGATATTTTTTCTTGGTCTTACAATGAGATGTCAGGGATTGACCCTCAGATTGTTGAACATGAGATTAATACTTACCCCAACGCTAAGCTTGTTCGACAGTGTTTACACGCGGTGAATCCTAGGAAAGCACCTACCATAAAGGCAGAGATAGAGAAGCTATTGAAAGTTGGTTTCATCTATCCCGTTCCCTTGACGGAGTGGGTTTCAAACCCCGTTCCGATGGATAAGAAGCAGGGAGCGATCCGTATATGCACTGATTTCCATGATTTAAATCGTGCCTGTCCTAAGGATAACTTCCCCACACCATTTATAGATCATATTTTGGATGAGTGTGCGGGTAGCGAGGTGTTCTCCTTTATGGACGGATTTTCTGGGTATAATCAGATTCAAATTAAACCCGAGGACCAACATAAGACCGCATTTATTTGTCCTTGGGGAACATTTGCATATCGGAAAATGCCTTTCAGCCTTAAAAATGTCGGGGATACGTTTCAGCGGGAAATGACCTTGATCTTCCACGATCTCAAGTCCATTATTGAAGTATTTTTGGATGACCTCGCTGCTCATTCTCGCATGAGGATGTGTCATTCTTATCACTTGAGATTGGTGTTCGAAAGATGCCAGCACTATGCTGTTAGATTAAACCCTCATAAGTGCATCTTTTGCATGAAGTCGGGTCATTTGTTAGGATTCATCATTTCGAAAGAGGGTATAAGAGTCGACCCTTTGAAGGTCGAGGCAATACTTCAGTTGTCTCCCCCATGAAATATTCATCATCTTCAGTGTTTGCAAGGCATGGAAAACTTCCTACGAAGATTTGTTGTCAATTTTTCCAATTTGACTAGAGGTTTCATGCGTCTCTTGAAGAAGGATACTCCCTTTGAATGGGATTAGCGAGCCCAGGAGTCCTTTGATACACTTAAACGAGCCCTAGCATCGACCCTGGTGATTAGTCCTCCAGATTATAGCCGTGATTTCCTATTATATGTGGCCGTGTCTTTAGAGATGATTGGTATGGTTTTGGTTCAAGAGGATGAGGTGCTCCAAGAGCATGTCATATATTATTTGAGCCGAAACCTTATTGACACAGAGATTGAGTATTCTCATGTCAAGAAGCTTGCGTTGGCTACCGTACATGCGGTGCAGCATTTGAGACATTATATTCTCCTTCGCTAGACCTTGGTTGTTGCCCATGTCAATCCGTTTCAATTTCTTCCTCACACGTAGGATGATTGGGGGAAAGTATAATAAATGGATTGTCATCCTGCAATAGTTTGATCTCGAATTTGTTTTGGTAAAATCAAAGAAATCTTTAATCTTTGCAGAGCTCATATTGGATTTTCCGAGTGAGGCTGAGGAGTCGGTATCTTAATCTTAAACACATTTTCTTAATCTCAATGGCTGACCCATGGTATGGGGATATCATAGTATATCTGCAAACGCAGAGGACCCCTACTCACCTCTCGCGAGATGAATGATGACGATTACATCATGTCTCCAAGAACTACCTCATAGTGGACAATACTTTGTACCGCCGTGGAGTAGATTCCCTTTTACGACGTTGTTTAACTCATGATGAGGCTGAGATAGTGCTTAATGATTGCCATGGAGGGGCGTGTGGTGGTCATGTATCTGGGATTTCTACAGCTCAAAATATTTTGAGAGCAGGTTATTTCTGGTCGTCGATATTCAAGGATTGTATTGAAGTGGTCAAGAGGTGCCACCCTTGCCAGGTGTTCACACGTAATATGCGCTCAAAGCCTGCTCCGTTACACCCTATTATCACCGCCGGTCCCTTCACCAAATGGGGGCTCGATTTTATGGATTGCAACCCAGCTTCGGCTGGGGGGCACCATCATATTATAGTGGTTGTTGATTACTTCACAAATTGGGCTGAGGCAATGCCTACAGTAAAATTCGACGGTGAGACAGCCGCTCACTTCGTATTCAACCAAATCATTTCTAGGTTCGGGATTCCGAGAGAGCTTGTCACTGACCATGGCTCGCACTTTCAGAACCATATGATGGAAGAGTTGGCGTCCAAGTTAGGGTATAAGCAAGAGCACTCCTCTTCTTACTATCCTCAAGCGAATGGATAGGTTGAAGCTGTGAATAAATCACTTAAGTCCATTCTCCAGCGAACCATCACACAAAGCAAGACGAATTGGCATATTATGTTATACCCTGCTTTGTGGGCATATCAAACCGCGGTTAATACTACCACTGGTTTTTCTCCATATCAGCTTGTGCATGGAGTGGAGTCGATATTGCCGGTTGAATGCGAGATTCCTTCGTTGAAGTTAGCCGTGGAAATCTTAACAAACACTTCGCCTTTGGAGGAGTGTTTGGTTCACCTTGAGCAACTCGATGAGCAGCGTAGAGATGCCTTGGTGACTCTAGAGGTTAATAAGCGTCGCGTAAAGGTCCAATATGATAAGTCTGTCTGTCCAAGAGTGTTTAGTGAGGGAGAATTGGTCCTTTTGTGGGATCAATTGAAAGAACCCTTGGGGGCAGGGAAGTTCAATCCTATGTGGCATGGTCCTTACGTGGTCAAGCATGTATTAGAGAAGGGTTCCTACGAGTTAGTGGATTATGAAGGGACAACCTTGGCAGAGCCTAGAAATGGGCTCTATCTCAAAAAATACTATGCATAATCTTTAGCCAAGGCTGCTTGTTGTATATTATTGTACAACTTTTTTGCATAGTTAGGTCTTGTTTATCGTGATCGGGTTTGTGATTAGTTTCCATTTCTTGTGGCAGATGTCAATGGAATATTCCACCTACATAGGATTCGCGGATGGTGCAAGCCATCACACTCAACACTCAGCCTTAGCTGCTTGGGTGATTTATACTCCTATGGGTCAAGTACTGTCTTCAGGAGGTGTATGTCTACGGCCATCTTATAACAATGTTGCTGAATATAGAACCATTATTGAGCTTCTACGGGATGCCATTTCGCATGGTGTTCTCTCTCTTGAGGTACGTCTTGATTCAGAGTTAGTAGTGTCACAGCTAAATGGTTTGTACCATGTTAGAGATTCGACGTTATTGAGGAGATTCTTACATGTGAGATTGTTAGAATGACAGTTTGAGAACATAACATATATACACATTCCAAGAAATTATAATCAAATTGCTGACTCATATGCTAACTACGTGTTAGATTGGCATTTGTTTCATTCATTATAAATTAATCATAAACACAATTTTTACACATGTAAATAAATAAACTGATCACCATAAAACTTTTTATATATCAAAAATGTGGTAATACATAGTGTCATAATACAAAATTG
Organism: Pseudotsuga menziesii; assembly: GCA_001517045.1. Lineage (NCBI taxonomy): Eukaryota > Viridiplantae > Streptophyta > Pinopsida > Pinales > Pinaceae > Pseudotsuga > Pseudotsuga menziesii. The sequence continues at coordinate 100,168 of LPNX010999783.1, forward strand.
GGGCTTTGAAAGCCACCATCATATACACGGTAGTACAAAATAGATACACTCCCAGGTGTCTAGTCCTGTGGGGATGGAAGAGGGTTGTGATCATGATATGTCACCACGGCTCTAGCTAGCCGCCAGAATAACCCTACCCATGCGCGTGGTACACCCACCACCTGTCTCTGCATAGCCTCAAGCAAGTCCTCGACTTGCGCCATGGGAATCCTATGAGTAAGTCACATGAAGTTGGTATGGATGCTTTGGAGCGTTTGCTCCACATCCACACCGGTGATATCGTCTCCTCTTCCCCTCTGTCTATGACATGGGAAGCACTCTGGTCGTCGTGGTCCCACATCTGCACATGAATGGTAGATTTCATTATGTATTGTCACCCAAAACCATGTCTTTTTGATTCCATTAATCAAGAAAACACAAAAAAAATTAAATAATTCAAAATTAAAAAAAAAAAAAAGAGTAAGGGTCGAGATTCGTTACCTATGTCTCCATATGCTGATCCTAGTGGTAATGGCATGTCTAGATCTCCCTGAAAATCTATCCCTGCATAAGGGTAGTCCTCTATGGCAACAATCTATCGTTGCCACCATGGAAAAAAGTCTGCTGGATAAGGGTTGGCCACCCTACCACCCCCCAGTCTGCGCATCGCGTCTGCCCAACGTCGTTGGGCTGGATCTTGAACCCCGTGGAGAGGAACATCCACTCTAGGGCTCAATCCTGGAACATGCTTGAATAAAAACGTGCTCAAGATGCTGTTGAACCCGAAGTTTCGTATCCTATAACCTGCCTTGCACTCACTGAGCTGATGTTTCATGTTGCTCAGTAGTGAAGTGCTCCAGTCATAGATGGTCGGTGTCATACACTCCACTGTATAGAACATCAGTGGCCAAGAGGCCTGATGGAGTGATGCTAAGCCTGCTATCCTACCCAGTGTCAGTAGTATGGCCTTTAGGCCCAGAACCTGTATAGCGTTGGTGGGAACTTGGCTCCCCACCTTCTCAGTCTCTGGGTAGCAGTACACAGCTATGTACTCATCGATAGTAATCCCATGACCTGGCCCTCCTCGGGCATGAAGGTTCACCATCTCACCTCGTCGAGATAGACCTATGATAAAGTAGATATCCTCCACCTCGATGGTGAGGGACATGCCATCTATCTGGAAGGACTCTGAGTCTGGACCCCAATAGTCTACCAGCATATGTAGTAGTCCTGGTTTTCCCCTCAAGCCACCTAGGCACCAAAACTTGTAGAGTCCACATCTTCTTAGAGCTTCTTGAGCCATTCTGTCAGCCCTTACTGCTTCCTCTACGTCACCATGCTCGCGTTCTCGCCACTTTAGCACCATCCTGCAAGAGAAAGTGACCAAAATGTCCATTAGATTCATGTAAATCCTTTTTCGCGGCGTCATACGTGGCTGTTTTGCAAACAGCCGCTTATGTACGCGGTTTCCAGCCCCTTTTTCCGCATATAGCCAGCCCTATACGCGGAAAAAGCCTCGATACCCGCATGGGCTGCAGCGCTCATGTAAGATTGGCCTTTAAAAACTCATTTGACCATGAAAAATTGTAAAAATTGTATTGAAATGCAAGCAGAGAACATGAGTAAGTACCTGGAAGAAACGGTTGTGAATTCCGCTGGCTGGATCTCCTGGAATTTGCAGTTGAAAATTAGAGCTCCAATGGGTAAAAGTTTCAAATGATTTCTATTTTTTACTATTTATAGAAAAAATTTCAAATATTTGAAAATTTTTACCCCCTTTCCTATAGTTTTGACCGTTTCTAACCATTTTGGACCATTTCTGACCTAATCTGTGATGTAGAAGACCGTTTTCAGCGTCGTTTCAGCCTTTGGATTGACCCGTTCGTACTGATCTTAGGTATAATGTCTACACTGGCATATAGGTTAGGTTCACCACCGTTTGCATTTTGCATGACCTTATGACCATGTCACTATATCCTTAGGTACGAACCCACTCTATTATGTCACGGAACCTTCTTGCTGCTATAGAAGTGGCATGATATGAGTGGTAGAGCCTCACCTTACATGGGTACCCTAGTTAGCACCTTATTTTCATTTGGTTCCCATGCTGATGTTTCCCCCTTTAGGGTGTGGGAGTCCGTTGTATAGTATTGCCATGACATTTAGCAAGAGCCTCATACTCCTCTTGATCTTATGCTGGCCATGATCCCTCGGACTCCCTTGTATCAAGTTGTGGATGCATTATCATGAGCTTTGCCTGTCTTATTGAGCTTTATGCCGGCTCCCCTGACATTGTGTTTTAGCCATATAACCCGAGCTTGTCTCATGTCTAGCCATGCAGAGCCTTTATTTATATCCTTCGCAACTTGATTCCCTTTTTACCAGGAGGGGATTTCCCCCCGAGTGTCGATATCCTACACATGTATCCTTGCATTGAGCATAGGTATGTTCCACTGCTTGGAACTAGTTTGTTTGTCCTAAATGACACTCGTCTCCTCCTAGTTTGTAACTATAAAGCTAGTTTACTCTTTTTTCAAGCTTTTCAAATAACTGAAAAAGACCAAAAAAATCAAAAAACCAAAAAGCTAGACAAGAAAAGATATTATCTTTGGCAGCTGTCAAGTCGTGTCGCCTTCGAACAGAGCACTGTATATCACATCCATTGGTTGGGTTATAGTTTGACTTTAGGAGCTGTACTCATTTATTTGAGTTTATCTCCACCGACTGGTTAAGCTTCCAGTCCCTATGGAGCCTCTATTGATGCCTCATGAGTCATAGAGATGTCCCAGTTTGTATATCGAGTCTATGCTGCCTTCATTCAGTCACCATACACCGTTATGCTCTTGTTCGAAGGAAGTTGAAACCTGAGTCGGCCATTCCTCAGTTATCTTGACTTTGCATCTTGGCCATTCCCGGTACAGTTACTGGTTCATGCACCTTATGATCGAGTCCTTCCACATTATACAGCCTTGCTGATAACCTCGTGTTGGATGATGGGGGATGCCCTAATGCCCTCCTTCCAGTGGATTTCATCCCATCGACTTCAGATCATTTATTTTGGGATTGGAATCTAGAGTCATTTTTGAGTGCCTTGAGACTTGCAGTCATCAGTGGCAGGTTCTCTCGCCATCGACAGTTTTGGGAATACATCAATGTCCCCCAATCGATGGATTCTTTCAAGTGTTCGACCTCAACTCATTTATTCACACTTGTTAGTTTGCACTCTAGTACCTTGATTCCCATTTTCATTATCGGTGGGTGATCTCGCGTCTTTTAATGGTATACATCAATGACCGGTAATTAGACGATGGACTACTATGTTCGACCTCGACACCTCTATTCGCATAGTAGGACATGTACTCGTAGCGGTGTGTGTAGAAGACCTTCCAGATTGGGTGGCATCTCTTACATGCTACCTCCTTGATCGTGCCAGTGTTCATGAGATTTCAGCTCTTGTGACTTGTTCCAGTATATGTCAGACATTTCCAGCCACTATGGAGATCTTGATCTATTGTATATCTTTAGCCTTTGTGGAGATCATGGTCCTTTGTATATCTTTATCATGGAGATTCTGATCTATGTATATTGTACATGGCGATGACCACATCTATGTTATCATGTTTCATGCCTATTCATGGCCATTGTACTCTTATGTATCCGGGACTGCTATATGTATTTGCAGTTATATGCAGAGTTGTATTATGGTATTATGTTGATTGGGTGGCTAGTATTCCAGTTGGGTACCTTCATCACTTCACTTCTGGGATGGACTTATAATGTATTTCGGCCATCGTATAACCCCTCTGATCTCATACATTAGGGGGCATCTGTTATAGCAGATTTCACCACACTAGGTGAATCACACATTGTATGGCCTTCCCCTGTCCCGCTGCAGACTCATTATCCCCTATGGACCACTTTTTGTCTTTTGATGTGTACTTGATCATCCCTAAAAACATAAGAAAAGTGATATACGCGGCTTTTCCCCCGATAACCGCGTACATACGTGGATATTCCCCTTATAGTCACGTACATCGGGATGTATGAATAATCCAAATTCTTTTGGAGCATTCCTTGACTTGGATCCGACTCATATGACTCCTGGCCTTCCATATGCCTTGAGATCGCATGTATTCGACCTTTCAGTACTCCTTTGAAAAGCTATATAAGGAAACCCTTGAGACATTGAAAGCAGAAGAGAGAATTGAGAGTAACGAAACTATAGTCCATTGTTGCCAGAACTTATGCTTGAGTCTGCATCCCTTTGTCCCTTGGAGCACTGTTGTGTTCTTCCCAAGCTTTCCTTTTGCTAGTGAGCTTGCTATCGAAGTGATGGAGGATTGAGGTGGTGGAGGCCCAAGTGGGGGATTCAGTTTCTCCGGTTCGCAGACGTGCCGTCAGAGGTTGTCACTTGTAATCTCTTATTCATATTAATAGAAATATCTTTTCCTGTCCAGTAATGTGTATTTGAATGAATATTGTATCCATTGGAATATGTCAAATGCTTTTACATTATTGATTATATATGCTAGAATAGATCTAACACCATGAAATATAGTATGCTTGTATTGTTTACTTGTTGTTGAGGACGTGTTATAATAATTCAAGTTGAAGATTGGAAAGCTCAATAGGGATCTACTTCAACCGTCTGGAATAAGGTACGAGGTTCGATCCTTTAGTGTTAGACATTTTATTTCTATTGCATATTGGGAAAGATTGATTTCTGGAGTCTAGCTGTCTGTTGTGGTACCCCAAGCCATAGGAATTTCTCTCCATAACAGCCACATACATGGAACTACTTTGAGACTAGGCATGACAAAGGTGAGCATGGAGGGGCCGGTGCATGCATTAAGACCGCACTACGAAGGGAGGAGATGAGGTTTACCAGAAACCCCCATATCAAATATGTAGAATCCATAGTTTAATGGTGCTCTGTAACAATGTCAGACCGAACTAAAGTGCAACATACATCAATAGGGGTAGGAAGGCTAGTCAGGAATTTTTGGCATGTTGTTGACATAGATCGATCTCGTTCCTATAGTTGCAGCACAGTACAAGGAACACATGGATATAATTTAGTTTGAAGCTCAAACAACCCCCTATTTGAAATATGGACACATAAACTTTCTTGCTTTTGCAGTCCTTGTAGCAGTGGTGAATGGGATGAATGTGAATGCATAAATTGGTTTGATGATTGGGATTGTGTGTCACTTGTAGTAGACCCATATGTAGTCGTTGAAAAAAAATACTTAGAGGAGGTTCAGTCAGCGATTTCGATAGTTATGACCATTTCTCAGATCTTGTACAACCAAGACACATATATGCAGTTGTTTCCCTGAAAGACAATGAATGGGGCACAGATTATGGGTTGGAACGATGCATTCGAGGTAAGCAAATCCTGAATGGATCATTAATTGATGATGAAGGAAATGAATTTCCTATTGGCTCGATGGTGGTTGAGGGTGAATATATTACACTATATGGGAAATCAAGAATAACTTGTGGGCATGTATTCATGGATTACAGACTAGGTTCTGTGGTCTATCACTTCACAAACATCCATCTACAGACAATGTCAAACAAGAAATCAACCAAGGTACATTAATTCTTTCCTCATTCAAAGCATGAGATATTGATGGAGGAAATTAGCTATAGATAGGATCCAGATGGCTATATTGAATGAGATTGGGTAATTGTGCTTACACTCCACTTGGGTGAAACCCTAGTTTGCATAATCTATCCTGAAGGAATTCTAGGGCCATTCGAACTCGGGGAGAGGCCACCCTAGACATAATACTGTGCCACTATCCCAATGGAACTAACGGTTCATCCATCAGATCCTCAGTCAACGTTCTATGGTGAGTTGTAGTAGGCCTGCAAAATCCATTCAGGGACGCTTGGGCCAATTCAAGGTCGGGGTCCAAAAACTGAACCGGTGGGTGATTTCTAAATTCGTCGCCACCTGTTGATTTGTTTGGGAATGACCACCATGGGCACACTACCTTGACCACCTAGAATAGGGTTTTGCAGGGTTGGTGCACCATTTCCAGGGTTACATGGACCCCACTAGAGAGAAACCCTAGTTTGCAAAATCTATCCTAGAGGCATGCTCAGGTCATGCAAAGTCAGGTGGGAGGCCACCCTGGCCATAATCCTATGCCATGATCCCAACGGAACGAACGTTTTGTCCATCAGATCCTCGATCAACGTTTTATGGCGAGTTGCAGTAGGCCTGCAACTCTCGCATTGGTGGGTCAAATCTGCAAAACCCTCCACTGTGCCAGTCTTGGTAGTGTTCCCATATCAACATTGGAAATATAAACTTGTCAGAGCCAACAACATGCAATATTCCTTCTCTGTTTGGTTTTTTGCTTCCGGACCGAGAGTCACCAAGTGTCCTTGAACGACATTTTCATGCGACTTTCAACTCGACATAACTCGGTAACCGGAGGCCGGATGGATGAGCCGTCGACTCCATTGGTGTCCTAGAATTCCATTACCTCTAGTGGGCCCTCTACACTTCATTTTCATGGCCCAGTGAGTTCATTGTGCATCGGTTTTGTAAACTATGGTTTTGCTCAGTTTCCTTCAATGCAACTCTCACATTGGTGGGTCAACTCTGCAAAATCCTCCACTGTGCTAGTATTAGTAGTGTTCCCATATAGGCATTATCCATACACACTTGTCGGAGACAATGACGTGCAATATTTCTCCTCCATTTTGTTTTTCGCTCCCAGACCGAGAGTCACCAAGTGTCCCTGAATAACATTTTCATGTGACTTTCAAATCGACATAACTCGGCAACCAGATGTCTGATCAATGATTCATCGAATCCGTTGTTCTCCTAGAATTCCATTACCTCTAGTGGGACCTATCCAACATGTTTCAATGGCCCAGTGAGTTCATTGTGCATCGGTTTTTTAATCTATGGTTTTTCGTAGTTTCCTTCAATGTAACTCTCAAATTGGTGGGTCAACTCTACAAAGCCCTCCACCGTGCCAGTCTTGGTAGTGTTCCCATATTGGAATTTGCCATACACACTTTTCAGAGCCAATGTCATGCAATCTTGCTCCTCTGTTTGGTTTTTCGCTCTCGAACCGAGAGTCACCAAGTGTCCCTTAACAAAATTTTCATGTGACTTTCAACTCTACATAACTCACCAACCAGATCTCGGATCGATGAGCTGTCAACTTTGTTGGTCTCTTGGAATGCCATTACCTTTAGTGGGCCCTCTCCACGATGTTTTCATGTCCCAGTGATTTCATTGTGTATCGGTTTCGTAAACTAGGGTTTTTCTCAGTTTCCTTCAATGCAACTCTCGAATTGGTGGTTCAACTCTGCAAAACCCTCCACCATGCCAGTCTTGGTAGTGTTCCCATATCAGCATTAGCCATACACACTTGTTGGAGCCAATGACATGCAATCTTTCTCCTCCATTTGGTTTTTCGTTCCCGGACCAAGAGTCACCAAGTGTCCCTGGATAGCATTTTTATGCGACTTTAAACTCGACATAACTTGGCAACCAAAGGTCGGATCGATGAGCCATTGAATCCGTTGGTCTCCTGGCATGAAATTAGCTCTGATGGGCCCTCTCCACTACATTTTCATGGCCAAGTGAGTTCATTATGAATCGGTTTCATAAACTAGGGTTTTGCTCAGTTTCCTTCAATGCAACTCTCGAATTGGTGGGTCAAATTTGCAAAACCCTCCACCATGCCAGTATTGGTAGTGTTCCCATACCGGAATTATCCAAACACACTTGTCGAAGCCAATGACATGAAATCTTGCTCCTCCATTTGTTTTTTCACTCCCAGATCGAGAGTCATCAAGTGTCCCTGAACGACATTTTCATGCGACTTTCAACTCGACATAACTCGGAAACCGAAGGTCAGATCGACAATCAGTTGGTCTCCTGGCATGCCATTACCTCTAGTGGGCCCTCTCCACCATGTTTTCATGGTCCAATGAGTTCATTGTGCATCGGTTTCATAAACTAGGGTTTTTCTCAATTTCCACTTGTTTAATCCTAAGCATAGAAAATTTTAAGGAACATAATTTCTTAAAGTGTAGAAGCCTTGGTGAATCTTTCTAATTCTTGAATTTTTAACCATAAAATGTTTGACCATATTTTCAACCATAAAATGTTTGGTGATATATGAATTGTTCTTGTTGTCCAAATAGTGTGTACTTGCAGATTTGAATTTCAACTTATATTATCCTCATGATCGGGTATATTCTAGCATTGGCTATGAATTCTAATTTGGAAAAACCTTGGGTTGAATTTGTTAAGTGATTTAACACATATATTGAAAATATTTTTTCTAACATCTATCTTGAAAATAAAAGAGTAGATTTATTGATGTTGTAATTTGTTGTAATAAGATATTCTTGGAAAGAGTGCCCTAAGGGATGTATCTTAATGGTGTTAATGTACACTTGGAATATGGTTTATTTTGTTGGGATTCCTTGTCATGTTAGGATGAAGATAAGTGAAAAATTGGACTATAGTGACCACCTTCACACACATGTTGAGGAGAAGAAAATAAGCATAGTAACCACCTTGGCACACATATTGAGGATAAGCATTGGAGCATTGTAACCACCTCTGACACATATGTCGAGGAGTATTGGGAACAAGAAGATATGGTACACAACTAGAGAAGGAATGCATTACATGAGGAAACTTGTATATGCATGAGGACACTAGGGTTTATATATGTAAGTAAACCTTGGAGAAGGAGATATAATACTAGAGTAATTGATGGTTGTCTTGCAGAATCCGTAGCTCTTGTTGTGAAGGTAAAGGAGGTAGAATTAGGGTTCCAAACCTATAGAAGATACAAAGAAAAGAGTTAACGTCTTTGGTGATATTGCAGTCCTTTTCTTATTTTCCCTTTCCACCCTCCTCACACGTGCTTTTTTATTCAATGTTATTTTAGTTTCTCTTATGTAGAACCACTTAGACCATATACCTAAGCTACAAGAGAAAATAGCAAAAAAACTAGGGTTTCATGAATTACAAACCATAAACCTAAAAACTAGGGTTTATAAATTTACACATATAGCTACAAACTAGGGTTTTATAAAGTAGAAATTCACATACATCGAGATCATGTGCTTCGTTAGTATCACTTATGTAGAAATACTTAAACCACGTACCTAAGATACATGAATAAATAGAAAAAAAAAACCAGGGTTTCATGAACTACAAACCACAAACCTAAAAAATAAGGATTACAAATACCTAGACCATATACCTAATCTATAAGAACAAATTCCAAGAAAGATAGGGTTTCTTAAACTGGAAAACACAAACTTAAAAGCTAGGGTTCACATATTTAGACATAGAACTACAAAGTAGGGTTTATGAACTTATTATATTTATATCATTATATTTGTTAGTCTCACTTAACTAGAAACTAATAGAACCATATACCTAGAAGATATATACCTGCACTACAACATAGCTAGGGTTTCATGAACTGCATTGGATGTAATTTTCATTTCAATTATGCATGTGGTTGAAGCATGTTAGTGGTGTTGATGGGACATTATCACCATATAGTACAAATTCAACCTCTTTTGCAACCGACATACATTGATATAGACCCCAATCAATCCAATTTTCATGAAGATAGGACTGTTAAACTAAGAATGATTTCTAGCCAAGTCAAAATGATTATAACATTCCAAAACCCTAATTTGTAGCTTGCCAAAATGAGTGTACAATCCCAAATACAAGTACTAATGATAAACAAGAGTTGAAATGACACTTTGAATTAGTGAAAGGTACTGTCAAAACAAAAGTATTTCCAACCAAGCATTTAGCATTATGACAGTCCTATATTTCCAGTCAAGTAGGAATGATAACAAGTATATTCACTTCGCTTTTGATGACATGATGACTTGCAAGCAATTTAAGGCCTTTTCTTGTATTTTGCGAAGTTATGGATGTTTATATACCACTGTCAAATTTGTTTAAGTATGTCTGGGAATGCTTGTTTAGATACAGTCCCTTTAGGGTGTCTTTGTGCCACTTTAAATTGGGTTTTGGAAACATTTAATGTGAGGCGTTAGTGAGTGGGTAAGATAGGAAGGCAAGGAAGTGACCTTAGGCTAGGATAGGTGGGTAAGAAGGCAATTAGGGCTTCCCTAAATATGATATTACAGTCAAGAATTAGGTAAGCCGAGAGGAATTTAAAGGACAAAATAGTGACGAAGTTAGCCTTGCGTTAGGGTCTTAGCATGCTAGGAGGTTAGGGCTAGTCTAAGGGAGAAGTTAGGGTAACTTAGGATGAGTTAGTGGTGTTCTAGGGCTATCCAAAATGGATATTACAGTCATAGATATAGGGAGAGCCGTGGGGGTCTAAGTAGTGTTGAAATGGAAGGAATAAGCTTTTCTTTAGAGAGAGGGAAAGATAGGAGTCTAGGGAAAGGGTTTTAGAAAGGGTTAGGCTAGAATAGAATGGTTTAGGTGTGTCTTATGGCTACCTAATAGGTAGTATTACATTCTAGTTTTATAGACAGTCCTAGGGTTAGTAAAGGTTATAAAATGGAGTAGAAGGCCTATTGACATGGACAAGGTAACTCCAAAACACATGTAATAATTTTTTAGCTTCTTTTCACTATGATGCTTGCATGGTAACTATGGTATAAATATAGGGTTGATACTCTCTATGCATTCATTTCCCATCCTTTCCTTCATTCCTTCATCTATTGCATGTTAACTTATTCTTATCAACTCTAGGCATAAGCCTATTATAGAGCCTCTTTCTCTAATGATTTTTTAATGTATGAGTTGTGGAAGATGAGCTATGTTTTACTTATTTCACTATGGTTTATAAAAGGAGTGCTCATGAAGATATAACCCTAGCTTATCTGAAGTAATCCATGCTTAAGCTTTGAAGTATTCTATTTGATTAGTCTATAAAGAATATGTGACACATGACTACAATCCTAGGTGAGCTCATATACAAACAAAAGGATACTTTATAAGAGGCCACAAGAGATGGTTAGGTAGGGTTGGTGTTAGGTTTTCCCTCCTAGGTTTAAGGTTTCATCATTGATTCTAAACCCTAGGTTATGCATGCTAACCCTTAAATCGTTAAAATTGCAACAAGTACAATAGATCATTAAAATTACAAGTTCTCAACAATAACATAACAAATATGTATGTATTCAATGAGAGTAAGCAATGTCAACTTCGTCTTCAAATGATATGAGTTGCCAAATTTATCAAAATCAATGTTTGCCAAGTAGATGTAACAAATGCAAGCCAACAATAGTCATGTTCAATATGATTCTCAAGCTCATCAATACCATGAAATTTCCAGTCAATCAAATGGTAAGAGAAGATCATTCCAATATCAATTTCTAGCTTGCAAAATGAGGCAATAATTACTATGTAAATACCAAAGGAAAACAAGTGTTTTCTATTGTGATTTGGACAATGAATAAGACTGTAGGTGTTTGTGTGTTGGTTCAATAGGAGTTAGGGTTCTATAGGAGTTAGAGTTCAACAAAGAGCTAGATAACATTCTTCATAAAATTCACCTTGAGGAGAGAAGAAGGCTAGGGATTGTGGTGTTGGGATGTGTATTTTAAGAGTCTCTAGTTTTGGATAACTCCGCGGTTTTTGTAAGTTTGTAAGCGGAGTTATGGTTCAAAATAGTCTTAGGGGTGTCGGGGTTAAGTTAAAGCTTTCTTATTGTAATAAACCCATGGTTTATGTCCAGGGTTTAGGGTTCGGGGTGCCCATGGTTTAAGACCATGGTTTTGTATTGGTGCGCGGTATAAATATGCGCTTGTGTAAACAAGTGAGGTTAGGTTTTCAAATGTAAGAAAGTTAAGGCAAAGCTAAGGCTATTTCATAAGGAAAAGGTTAAGTCCCAGCTGTGTGCGTGGACGACCTCTGCAGTTGTGTGTGCAAAGGGTATTTTGTAAGAAGTTAAGAAGATCTGCAGCTGTGTGTGCAGAGGGTATTTTGTAAGAGGTTAAGAAGATTTGCAGCTATGTGCACAGAGGCCTGCTGCTATGTGCATGGATTTTAAGGACAAGAAGAGATCTGCAGCTGAGTGCGCAGATCAAAACTGTGATATTGTAGCAAGTTGAATAAAACATAGTTCTATGGACGTAACCCCTACACTGGGGGTGAACCACGTTATATCTGCTGTTGTGGTTCTTGTGATTGTCTCTGTTTCTGTTTATCCTTCTTGCATTAATAGCTAGATATATCTAATAAATAAGATCATTGCTAATAAATAGCTTCACTGTGAATTCCCAGTAAAGGGTTGAGCAAGTCACTGTGTGTTTATTTATATGCAAGCTATATATACTAGTCGAAGCTCTGTGTTGATTGGATATAGGCTATTAGAGACTAAAGGTACAGTAATATCCCTCTTCTGCTTGCAAAAATCTGATTCTGTGGCATCCCATAGCTGTTTCGGGTGAGACTGCAACCTGCGCGCAGGTTGTTGCCGAAAGGGCCAACATTGTGGGTCTTTTGTTGGTGCGAAGCAAAAGGTTCAAACCCGGGTCTGCCCTATTGCCCAACAAATTGGTTCCGTTGTCGGTTGAACTCAGTATCTGCTCAAGAGGGGTTTACATGTACCACGAGGGCTATGTTCTGGAGGCCCTCCGTGAAGGAAATCGGTGATTGGCTTGACGAGACTTATCTAAAATTCGCTGCGCAAGAGAATACAGATCCGCGTCGTAGTGCACATGACTTTTTACAAAGGTATGTTTTTGCCGATGTTTATGAGAATTTTTTGGGTACTATCCACATAGAGTTGCACCAGTGGTTATCCAGGTTAGTAGAGCAAAGGACAAATTTCCAAGTTCGTCTGTTCCCTGCTTGGACCCCCGCACGAGTTAATCTTGTGAAACACGTGAACAACGAGATATCCCGTGCTATTGATATCTGGACGACGTGAACGTTGGAAGCCTTCGTGACGGCGGTTGCCATCGACACAAGTACCTCCTTCAACGAAGCTGAATGGCAGTTCTTCAAAGGCCCAAGGGGTAAGTTTTTGAATTCTTTTAGTTTGAGCATTAAGTTACTATTAGCTGAAAAAGGTATATTGCTTTTCGAATCTGACTGTTAGTTTAGTAATACTAACCTATGATTGCAAGCGATACTACCTTCGACGAGCAAAGTGGTTTGCTGCAAAGTGGAAAAAGGTATAAGCGAAATTTTGAGTCCTATACCCTAGGTCAGGATACCGAGACTACCCCCATCCACCCCGTCGATTCCGACACCGAAGAAAACCCTTCTGTTAGCCATCCTCCGGTAACCCCACAGCGCAAACCTGTTATTCCCGAGACTCCATCGCCATCGACAAGTAACCCTAGCACGAACATCCCCGCTGCAGGGCAGTCTAACCCAGTCAGTTCTTCCCCGCCTACCTCCGGTCCCCCTCCAATCCCCCCTATATCCGCTATGGCCCACATGACTGATGACATTAAGCTTCATGTTTTCAAAGGAACTGGTTCAGAGGATCCCGAACAGTTCTGGTTTTTATGTGAAGCAGTGTGGAATGCTAAGACCATTGCAGACCCGACTGTACGAACCGCGCAGCTCATTACTTCTTTCAGGGATAGGGGTTTTACTTGGTTCATGAAATTCTCCAGTACTCAGACTCCTGCCTTAGATGATATTAAAGAAGCAATGATCAAAGAGTTTAAGAAGCCCAAATCAGAGTCGCAGTGTATCACTGAATTGAAAGAGATTCAGCGGCGACGCGGTGAATCAGTATGGGACTTTGACCAGAGGATCAAAGTTTTACTAGACCAAGTCAGTTTCACTATTGGTCCTGCGCAGCACAAAGAGTGGTTCATTGCCGCATTGTTACCGCATATCAGAAATCAACTCATGCAACAGAAGGTTGCTGACCAACAAGAGGCTCTGGAAATAGCGATGAAGCTTGAGACTGCCCCTATCGAAGATAATTCTGGTATTGCTCAAATCCAAGTGTAGTTGGCAGCGATGGCCTTGGAGCTTCACGATATGAAGAAAGGCAAAGCCGGTCACGAAGAGGTTTGGTGTACACAATGTCGGATAGAAGGTCACGACAGGGACCAGTGTTCTGTGGTCAGAAATTACCTAAATACGGGTGGGCCCAACCCGTTCAACCTCACTGTTCTATATTGTGAGATCTGTCGAACAACAAGCCAACATCAGCCTGAAAACTGCCAGCTTCTCCAGAGGTATGTACAAATTCCCAAGAACCCTTACTGCAAGTTTTGTAAGTCAGTGGGGCATAATGAAGAGGAGTTCCACGGCTATGACCTCATGAGAGAGCGCACCTATGACACCTACCGGGTGCAAAATGAGGGCCAGAGTAATGATGGCTATGGGTACCGGGGTGGTACTTTCGGTAGAGGTGCTTTTGAAGGTCGGGGTCGTGGTGGTATGGCAGGAAGAGGTAGAGGACCGATGGTGTGTTACAACTGTAACCAAGCCGGGCATCTAGCTAGGGACTGTCGAAACCCCACTACGACATGTCGGTATTGCCGTGCGGTAGATCATGTGATCGAGCAGTGCCCCCAGCTGATAGCTAAAATTCAAGAAAGAAACAGTGGCCCTACCCAGAATATTCAATTGATTTCTGTTGAACAGAGACTGGCCCCAGCCATCAATGTGGTTACGCGGAGTGGAGCTACGACGTACACACAGCCTACCAAGAAACAATCTGCCAAGGCATGGGTCCGTAAAGCCCCCAAGAAAACTCTAGCGCTTGATAATGAAAGCGACCAAGGGACAGTCATGAAGGCCAAGTGCAGTTCTGTTGATCCTGACACAGTCGTAGTACACGCGCCATAACATCCGCAGGAGTTGCAGCTGCAAGATGCTTTGGCGGATGAAGTAAGTACATTGCCCTCCTTTTTACAGAGCTGTATGAAACTCTTGAGGAATCAGAATGATTTAAAGGAGTTGCAAAAAGTTATTGCTGTCTGTGAACCTCAGAGAAGAGCTGATACAGAGAAAACTGTTAATCGTGTCCAGAGAACTAGGAGGGAAATGAGATTGAATGTCCAAATAGGGGAGTATGATATGACAGATGTCATTTTGGATTTAGGATCAGAAGTCAATGTCCTCACCAAGCAAACCTGGGAGCAAATGGGAAAACCTGCCCTTGCTTGGTCCCCTATCCAGTTGAGGTTAGCCAATCAGCAAAGGATTGTGCCCCTAGGAAGATTTCCTAGAGTTCCAATAGATATTGATGGGGTCAACACTTTGGCGGATTTTGAATTTATTGAGATCGTTGATGATAGTAATCCCTATCCAGCCCTGTTAGGAATTGAATGGGCAATGGAAAATGCTGCAGTTATTGATCTTAAGAGGAGACAGATGACCTTCGAAGGAAGGGGTTTCAGAGTTATAATACCCCTAGACCTGTCCCAAGGAGAACAATACATAGAACCACTCAGGAATGAAGATCCGGATGTGCTGGATCATATCTATAATATCGCCACGGAGGAAGACGAGTACGAGGAATCTCTTGCAGAGGATTGGGAGTCTGGTAGCTCTTGTATGATGGCCTTCGAGGATGGCTTAGAAAGTTGGCAGAACTGATTGTCTGAGTTACATGGACATAGATGCACCAGAATTACCAAGTCCCTCAGACAGCTCAGTTCGCAGACAAGAACTTTTCCCACTTCTGATGGTTCGACAGCCCCAGGTGCGTCTACTATGCCATTATCAGAGCAGACACTAGCGCCATAGCAACTCCAGACTCTGGATTCCTCCCTTCGAGTCGCCATAGCCAGAAGGTGGATTTCCCATCACGAGTACCTTCTTAGTCGGGAAACTGGCCCAACCCCCCTTCGCCTGAAATTTGGGGATCAGCACCAGAGGCTGCACAGTAGGTTCAATACGCAGCGTAGGCCGCAGCAACACTTAGAGTATTGCTATGGAGCATGGAAACTTTGGTCTGTCTATCTCTAGGAACCTATAGCCGAACAACGGTACATAGAGGTCGCCCCTCGGCATGTTAATATGGTTAGTGCTACTGAAATAGCCCAATCCTGCCCTCGCTGGATGGCACTAAATGCTAAGAGAGAGAAGTTCACAGTTTAGTCACAAAGCTTGCCCACATATGCCGAAGGTTAGTATCATGACGAAGGTCCTTTTTGTGAAGCAGCTGTGGCATTGGTTGTGTCGCAGCATAAAAGCCGACCATTGGAACACTGCCAATTCGGCGGCACCGGCACTTTCATTGCCTTAATTGCCTGTCCTAAGGATAACCGCTAAAATCTAGAGCCATGGAAGCGGGATTCCTGTCAGATTTGGTGCCTTCAATGCACATTTATGACCGATGGGATCGATGGATTGTATAAGAAGCCACCCAGGCATAGGGAATTCACATTCCGCAGTTTCACAACTGAACCTATGTCCGCTGATCAGGAACTTCACGACTTGTTGAGAGAATTTGAACGGATAGGCTTGCCGAACATTTTCCACCCCCCACCTGCACTTGCAGCACGGGAGGAGACCCTACCAGCACCGACTCCACCAATGCAAACACGGTCTGCCAGGAAATAGTTCAAGCCAGAAGTGCGCTCTAAGCAGAATGAAGACCGACACAAGGAATCTGGGAAAACATCAAAGGACCCCACAATGGATCCACATGGTTCAGTAGAAACCCTAAGTGAAGGAGAGGAGAATATTGCACCGTGCCGGCCCCCATATGTCCCACCTCTACGACCAGGAGTTAAACCACCTTGGCGGAACAAACAGTTTACGATACGCACCCCTTCACTGCCCCCGGGTGTACAGTTGGTTGGAATCATGACAGGAAAGATAGACCGACTTAAGTATGCCGACCACGATACCAGTGATCGTGGTAAGTTCCCACAGTTCGCACCAGAAAAGTATTTGCACTCTGTCAAGTACAATGAAATTGGAGCAACACTACTCGAGGTCAAACGGTGGGCTGCCGGCTTGGATCAAGCTGGTCTGCTAAAGATGCTTGATGTTCCTCATTTTGGTCATGGTGCACAGGTGACCATAGCTGTCAAGCAGCTGCTAGCTCTAGTTCATGACGGCCACGTATGGATAGGTGACAAGCAAATTCCCATTAATGGTGAGCTCATTCATAGAATCACGGGCTTGCCAATAGCAGGGCCTGATCCGGTGACAGAATTTCCCTCGAAGCATGAGGACACAAAGCTTGCGCAAACTATGAAGGAACGCTTTGGCCTAACGAAGGAAAAACACGGGTATCACACCTCCGTGATTCAGGAACACCCCATGCGCTTTGCAGCTGAGCTCTTAGCATGCAAAGTCATATGGAAGTGCAGACCTACTGAAGTACCTGCCCCATTCATTATAATCGCCATGAACTACGCCGAAGGTTATAGCTACAATTGGGCAGCGTATGTTGCGAGAGAATTCCTGGAAGACTCTCGTGATGCACAAGAGAAAGGTAGAGCCTTCCATTACTCATGGTTACTCATCCTCATTGCACTAGTAGGATGGCAAGAACCTGTTGAGGCACAGTTTCCTGATGCCCCAGAGCACATGTCTGGCACAGTCAGGTATGCATCGCTGTGGGTATCACTGGATAAAGCACATCAACAGATGACAAATTATGTTTTTGCCTTTTATATGATGAATATCCAGTATGAGATCGCAAAAACCCTGCGGCTCAGTCATGAGTTATTCTCCCATTATGAAGGCGCAGCCACCTTCCGCGCCAACATGCTACTTTCATCGAGGCTCGTGTAGATAAAAAGCATCAATGGTTCAAGCTACCCTATGTAGTCAATGAGGGTGATATCCAGGCAGTAGTTCAGCACTGGCCGGCTGAATGGCTGAAAGACGTAGGAAAGAAACCTCACATTTCGGTCCATATCATTACCAATACGGGCGCAGGTACTAGTCGCCAGTAGCAGCAAGTTCCCCTGGAAGACAGCGAAGAACAGATGGAATCGCAGCAGAATAATAGCAACCAGGGTGGAGGAGTCGAAACTGACGAAGACAAAGGACAGGATTCGGTCAAAAGTACTATAGACCCTAATAGGCCGAAGAAACGCAAGACGCCAGAAGTAGAGGAAGTAAACAAGCCAAAGTCCCGCAAGAAAGTGGAGACGTTAAAGGATAAGAATATCGAAGACACACCCGGTTTGACAAGTGAAGAGCTTGATGTGGCCTTGTCAAAGTCCATAGAAGTCCTTACTAAAAAGTGGTCAGATTTTGCCGCTGTACACTTGGATGTCATCCATGGTGTCGCACAGAACATATCGGAGCTGAAGGACTTAGCAGCACAGTCGGTGACCAGCACTGTCGCCAGCAGTACCCCAGTAAGTATACAGCCCGACTTAAGGGAATGGCCAGCTCAAGAAAACAAGGGCCAAGTCTCTACCACTACCCTCATCATAAATGATGCAGAGATGAGCATGACAATAGGCATCGATTACACCAAAATGTCCATGATGGAACTACGGCTGTCCTAGTCTGCTATTACAAAAGAAATCTAGGCCCGAGCTCATTACTCACAAAAGCAGTTGGACGATACCACGAAGCAGAATGATAGCCTCGCATCGCAGCTGGAAGTAGCAAAACAGTGAAAGAGAGATGCAGAATGTAAGTGGATTACACTGGTTTGACTTTTGGATGAAGCATGTCAAAGCCTTCCTGACTTCGACGTGCAGCTGGTAGAAGAGCCAGAGAAACGACTAGGTAGGATGAAAGATTACGCATAGTAGTCCCGAAGTGAAATTGAGAAGCTCAAAGCAGAACATGAAACTCAGATCGTGGAGCTTCAACTTCGCATCCTTCCAGGAAGTCCACCTGAGGTCAAAGAGCAGCGCCGTGCAGACATTCAGGCATCAGCAGCGAAAATTTCAAATATTGTGGGCAGCGCAGCAAAGTTGCTTGGAGACAGTGTCGAGGCTTGGACAACTCTTCAGGAACACCTAGAACTAGGATAGCTGCAAGAAACTATCAAGTAGTGACAGGAAGAACTGGATACAGTTAAAATGGAAATTAAGACTTTACCACCCATGGAGAAAATGCTTAAAGTAAAGCACAGCAAGGAGCTTCAGTAGCAAATTGAATCGTGCAGGATGAAAGTGACAGAGTTGGAAAACTCTATACAGCCATTTGTCAGCAAAGCCTGGGAACTAAGTACTACTATGGATAACTAGTTAAAAATTCTGAAGACATATGATGCAATCGCACAGGAAAAATCCCGCGAAGTATCATCCACATCCCTGCAGGAGTTGGTAGACAAGGAGAAAGCAGCTGATGACATCATGCATAATCTCAATACTCAGTTCATCGCCTTCGCAAAGAAGCTTCCCCTGCTAGCAGACTAGCAGAGTGTCCTGGGACGGGCCACTAGTGAGTCTTAGGGGCCTGTTGGGATGTGTATTTTAAGAGTCTCTAGTTTTGGATAACTCCGCGGTTTTTGTAAGTTTGTAAGCGAAGTTATGGTTCAAAATAGTCTTAGGGGTGTCGAGGTTAAGTTAAAGCTTTCTTATTGTAATAAACCCATGGTTTATGTCCAGGGTTTAGGGTTCGGGGTGCCCATGGTTTAAGACCATGGTTTTGTATTGGTGCGCGGTATAAATATGCGCTTGTGTAAAGAAGTGAGGTTAGGTTTTCAAATGTAAGAAAGTTAAGGTGAAGCTAAGGCTATTTCATAAGGAAAAGATTAAGTCCCAGCTGTGTGCGTGGACGACCTCTGCAGCTGTGTGCGCAGAGGGTATTTTGTAAGAAGTTAAGAAGATCTACAGCTGTGTGCGTAGAGGGTATTTTGTAAGAGGTTAAGAAGATCTGCAGCTGTGTGCGTAGAGGCCTGCTGCTGTGTGCACGGCTTTTAAGGACAAGAAGAGATCTGCAGCTGAGTGCGTAGATTAGAACTGTGATATTGTAGCAAGTTGAATAAACTGGGGGTGAACCACGTTATATCTGGTGTTGTGGTTCTTGTGATTGTCTCTGTTTCTGTTTATCCTTCTTGCATTAATAGCTAGATATATCTGATAAATAAGATCACTGCTAATAAATAGCTTCGCTGCGAATTCCCAATAAAGGGTTGAGCAAGTCACTGTGTGTTTATTTATATGCAAGCTATATATACTAGTCGAAGCTCTGTGTTGATTGGATATAGGATGTTAGAGACTAAAGGTACAGTAATATCCCTCTTCTGCTTGCAGAAACCTGATTCTGCGGCATCCCATAGCTGTTTCGGGTGAGATTGCAACCTGCGCGCAGGTTGTTGCCGAAAGGGCCAACACTATGGGTCTTTTGTTGGTGCGAAGCAAAAGGTTTAAACCCGGGTCTACCCTATTGCCCAACATATGGCAATTGAGAAACCCTAAGGTTACTTGGTGTGCTTGTTGTAATGATTCTTTTTGGGATGAGTGACCAACTTTAGTTAGAATTGATTCTTATCTAGGAGTTGTTGGTAGCTAGGGTTTCAGAGAAATTGACTTGTAGAGTCCTAGGAGGGATGCTAAGGCTAGAGAAGGGGTTTTGAAAGGGGGCGAAGGTCTGATCCTATAGGTCAAGGATAGGAGTATGAGATTCCAAGCTTAGGGTTAGGAAATGAGGAAGGGTTTGGAAGGGTAGAAAGCTAGGGTTTTAGGTTAGGTATCTAGTTAGGTCTAGGTCCTTAAGGTTTAGGTCTACAATAACAAGGCCGAAGATAAGTATGACAAGATGAGACAAAAAAAGGAAGGGCTAAGGGGTGAAGGGAGGCTTGGAAAACTAGAAAAATATCTCAATAAAATTATCTGATAGCAAGAAGCATACTTCATGGAAAAAATTTCTAGATTGAAAAATTATTTGCACTATGATTTACAAGATCAGGTATTTGGTATTTAAAATTATCATTGTTATTGTACACATTTATGCAGTTGTGTATTTTTTTGTTAACTAACCTACAGTGTTAAATTTTTTATGCATTTTATTGTGAACATACAAACTTTATTGCTTTGTCAACAATAAGTATTGCAAGCAAATCAGCTATAAACTACTACTGCATTCGACATAATGTATGAAAATCTATAATAAAAGGAAAATTAATATAGATAAGTGCAAAATGATATATTATAATACACAAATTTCCAATCATATACAGTAGTTGTGAAAAATGGAACATCGTTCCCAATGTCTATACAATGGAAACTCGTGCCGTATACAAAATATGGCAACTCGTGCCCTATACAAAATATGGAAACTTGTACCAAATGCCACATCATGGCTAGTGTACATATGATGATCTCTCAATCCTCCTACCCACCCTCGGAGCTCCCAAGTGCACCTCCAAAATTGATCTTCCTCTTCTTCGAGCTAGAGAAAGCTCGGTTCTTCTGGCCGCTTCGACCACCTCACCTTGGGATCTGAAACGAAAACAATCAAATGTCAACTCCTATAGGATATTATACAAGTATAAAACACAATTTAAAAATCAAAATTACATTTTCAAATCTTAAATAGCTCACCTCAGACGAGACCGTAAGTGGTGAGAGGGATACCCTCCTCCGTGATCCAAGTCTCTCAGCAATTCCACCCTGCAACATTTAAACAACAAGATAGCTCATACAATTTACTGCCTATGTTAATTTTCATTAATATTACATGATATTTTCATAAACTAATAAATATCACCATGAACACAACAGGTTGGTCCTGGGGGTTGGCAAGTGGAGCAACTGACTAGTCCTCAGGGGTGGCAGGCGGAGTAGTGGGCTGCACAAACTACTCTGATGCTAGTGTGGATGGTATAGCGGAGGATGTAGTCACATCGACATTGGCTACAAAAATAGGGGGCACGATGGGAGAGGGCATGGAATGGAGTGGGCGAAGTGGTGATGTACGATGATAAAACCTAACTGGTTGTAGAATGGAATGGGCCACCCTGGAAGAGGAAAGAAGGGTGGTGGGGGAATATTAGGGAGGGGGATGAGGTCAGGGATGGGGTGAAGGGATAGGTGAATGTGGATGGATGGTGTATCATGGTCGGATGGGGGAGAGTGGAATCATGGGAAAATGCAAGGGAGGGGGTTGATGGGTGGGGCAGAGAGGGGAGTGAGAGAAGGCTATGATGAAGAAGGGGGAGCTATATGGAAGTGTGGTGGTGGATGGGAGGAAAGGGATGGATGGAACAGAGTGGGGAGGGATGCAAGGAAAGGGACATGTATTCCAGTGGCTACACTTGACATATATGGTCGAGAGATAGTGACACCGACGTGTGTATTTACTCAGACCTGCATACATATTCATGGCCTCGTATATTAGTACATAAAAAATAGAACTATACAAATATAAGCCATAAAAAATGAAATGAAACTTATGCTTTATTAGAAGATACTTGCTCACGAGGGGATCTGTTGATCCCTAGTGGGGATGGCTGGTCACTCACTCATGCAGACACCTGTTCATTTGCACAAAAATATTTAGATTCAATTACTAAATATTAACTGCATTGGATGACAAGATTAACTACTAACATTAAATTTAATTACTGAAAGAAAAATACCTATGTGTATGGTGCCGCGATGTCCTCTACAGCTACCATGGCTCCATATAGGTTGAAGGAACCAACGTCCTCCCACCTGGGTGTTGGAGAATTGACACTGAATAGCTATACATTAAACAAATCAAGTCATCAACATTTGATTCTAAGTTAAAATTATTAGAAATTATGAGATTGCATAACGTATAATCAACACTTGAACATTATATAAAACAATAACTAACCTAGTGTAGGTAGCTCTTTGTGGCATGCTCCTATGTGGGAACATGGCATAGATGCCCACAACAAGAACAATGATGTGGCACTGGTCTCGTCGAGCTAGATGGATCATCCTAGCTACCACCTGTAGCTTCTCTTCCTCGCCCACCACCAGTAGACTATGTAGAAGTGTGTTTCTCGAGGTGGTCCTACTCACTCTACGAGCACATAACCACAAATGTGGTATTCCTGAGAAGGTGTCGCGTGGCACATCTAACGAACTTGTGGATCTCATATAGATTGCTACCTAACCCGGGGGGTTGAGGAAGGAGGTTTGGCTCTCGCCTAGCTGCAGGAGGTCCCGTGAGTGGGTTCCAACGGGCATGAGGTCGATCTTGGGATGATCCAAAACCGATGCCCTGAACTCGGTAATTTCAAATTAGTTCACATGGAACCCTAACACAAAATCAGCCCATAGTTTCCTGAGAAAATATTGTGGGACCTCGACATTGTTGCATGGAGGCTTGTCAAAAACCATGAACCATCTCTTCCTCTAGTTTTCTCTCCATGGATGGTAATTACACCACTCCATGCAAACTCGTCTCTTCCTCACATCTGGAGGTTGTTTTTTTCTCGGATCTGTAAATTTTCTCCACAGTTGGGCTTTGTGATATTCAGGTTTTTTATATCCTCTTTGGATATACCAGTGCTATAATGTTCTCTCATTCGAGCCCTATACTGGATCAAATTCGTTATCTCACTGTGGGTAATGTTGATAGGATCTATTATGTTTTGTAGTGATGTGGTGAGGGAAACCCAAGAGGGTTCCTTGGTGTTCTTTAGTTCATCATTCAATATTCTTAATTGGTTTAAATCCCCATGTAATTCATCTTTGTTGTTTTCTTCATTTAATTTAGGGTTTTCTTCGTTTAATTCGGGGTTTGGATCCTTTCGTATGTTTGTTTCACTCCTTTCTTGGGATGGTTCATTGGTATTTGTCATTATGTTTAGGTAATTTGTATTTGCAATATCAAATTTTACCATTTTCAAATTTTTTAAATTTTGTATTTTATCTGAAAAACAATAAAATAAACATTAAAATAAACAAAAAAATGGCATTCCTACTCCATGTACCTTACTCCAACATCGTGGGTGTCATTTTAGGTAGCTTGGACACTTTCTTTGGGATCCTTGGGTGTCGTTTTCGCCTCCTTGGGGGTTGTTTTTACCTCCTTGCACGCTCGCAGGTGTGTTATGAACAAAACAAAATTGTTCAGTGTTTTTTGTTTTTAAAACACAGGGACACACGCTCATCCCTGTATGCGATCACACAAAACATGCACGCGTGCGTCCACATACTCATGCGCACACTTACACATGAGCATGTCATTAGGGGCGCGTGCGCGCTCCTATTGTCCATGCTAGCAATTCGGCATGGAGGTTCATCACTGCCGAAGCAGGAGCATGTGCGTGCGTCCAAGGGTTTGTGTGCATTATTTTTGTTTTCTACTCGTGCACTCCCATTGCATCATATTTGGGTGCCAGTTTCTTACGGGCGCCCATCACACCAATGCTCTGAATGGATGCAATGACATGTATCTCTCAACAACAAACCCTCAAATTGTTTGTCCATATCAAAAACACTAAGGTGACGGTGTTGGTCGATAGTGGGAGTACACATAACTTCATAGAATCTAGGGTAGAAAAAAAGTTAAACATATTCATCTACCCTACTGCCAGCTTCCAAGTAGCGATACCAGGAAACAAAACCACACCATGCAATGGTAAATTCCATAAAGTAGAACTATATATAAAGGCCTACAAGCTAAGATCACCAATGTATTCTATGGAAAATGGAGAGGTTGACATTTTTTTGGGTGCACAGTGGTTGGAAACACTGGGGATAGTCTGATTAAACTTACGAGAACAATTTATAAGGTTCTATGAAAATGGGAGGAAATATAAGCTTTACAGTATTAAATTCCCCCTCCCCAAATTGTCTCATCCAATAAAATGGAAAATATGAAAAAAAAAAGAGCTCAATACTTCTTCTTACACTGCTATACTAACGAAAGACAAAATACTGATCCATGTGAATTAGAAAACTCCTGAGGGAACATACTGACATCTTCCAAAAACCTCCTCATGGTCTCTCGTCCCCACGTTCTAGGGGTCACATCATCAAGTTGATGCCAAGATCAATTCAAATTAGAAAAAATTCATACATACATTCTCACAAGAACAAATCAGAGATCGAACGTTTGGTGCAGGAAATAATAGATGCTGGAATAATCACACGTAGTAAGAGTCCTTTCTCTGACTCAGTCATACTTGTTAGGAAAAAAGATGGATCATATAGAATTTGTATTGATTATTGATCGTTAAAAAAAGTCACCATAAAAGATAAATTCCCATTCCCTTTGTTGACGAACTGCTCGATGAGCTACATGGTGCAAAATATTTTTCTAAACTAGACTTAAAATCAGGATATTACCAAATCTGTATTCGAGAAGAAGATGTTACCAAAATAGCTTTCTACATCCACGAAGGTTTATATGAATTTTGAGTGATGTCGTTTGGATTATCCAATGCTCTAGCAACATTTCAAGCAGTAATGAATGACTTGTTTCTCCCTTACCTAAGGAAGTTCCCACTAGTGTTTTTTGATGATATCCTTATTCACAGTAAAAAATGGAACTCGTGTCTCAATCATGTAGAAACAATATTGAAGCTTCTAGAAGAAAAAAAAAATTATGCTAACAAATCAAAATGTAGTTTCAGGAAAAAAGAAATAGAATTTTTGGGGCACATTGTTTCATCCAACATCATTAAGGTCGATCCCAAAAAACTTATGGCAATCACAGAGTGGTCATCCCCCAAGTCAATTACATCATTAAGAGGATTTCTAGGTCTAACAGGTTATTATAGAATATTTGTTCACAACTACGCCTAAATTGTAGCACCCCTAACATCACTGTTAAAAAGGGATGCTTTCATATGGGATAAGGATGCAAAAACTTGTTTTAAAAAATTGAAAACCCTAATGACATCCACGCAAGTGTTAGAAACTCCTGATTTTATGAAGAAATCCATCATTGAATGTGATGCTTCAAAGAAATGCTTAGGAGTTGTTCTCATGCAAGATAAACATCCCATTTATTTCAAAAGCCGAAAGTTAAAACCAAGTGAGCAAACAAAATCCACATACGACAAGGAAATGTTGGCAATAATGCATGCCCAAATGGAAGCAATATTTGTTCAAGGAAAAATTTCTTGTTAAAACATACTACAACATCATGAAGTATTTTCTAACTGAAAAAAATATCTCTCTCAAACAACATAAATGGGTAAGAAAAATACAAGTCTTTGATTTCGACATTTTGTATAAAAAGGGAAAGGAAAATAAGGTTGCAAAAAGCTTGTCAAGAAAATATTAGAGTGATGCCTCAATATGTGCCATATCCATAGTTGTTCCTGAATGGATTTCAGAAGTACAAAGTGAGTATGTGAAAGACCCAGAGACAAGGAAGCTAATTGAAGAAGTTGAAAACAACAAAGCAACAAACTCCAAATATTCATGTGGAAAAAACATACTATGGTACAAACAAAGAATATATTTACCTAGTTCATCAAAATTCAAAACTCAAGTTTTAAAAGAGAACCATGAATCCCAATCAGTGGGCCATTTTGGTTTCTTTAAAACATACCACAATACCTACCAATCTTTCTTTTGGAAGGGAATGAAGACTGATATCTACAAATATGTGGCTAAATGTGATACTTATCAAAGGCAAAAGTTTGAAATGGTGGCCCCCCCAGTCTCCTACAACCCCTTCATATTCCATCCCAAAAATGGTTTTATGTATCCATCGATTTTATCATCGGCATTCCTACATCAGAAGGAAAGGATATTATATTTGAAGTCGTTGACAGATTAACAAAATATGCTCATTTCATTAGTATTTCATCCAAATAAAAAGTAATCCATGTCCCAGATAGTTATGTAAAGAATATATTTAAGATCCATGGGTTTCCCAAGGTTATTGTTAGTGACAGGGACCCAAAATTTACCAGCAACTTCTAGAAAGAATTGTTCCACCAAGTTAGGACTTCATTAACTATGAGTACCTTGTAGCACCCCCTAAGAAATGGACAAACAAAATTAGTAAACAAATGCCTTAAAGGATACTTTAGGAATTTTATGAATGACCGACAAAATCAATGGGTACAATGGCTACACCTTGCAGAATGGTGGTACAATACTACATATCATACATCAACAAAAATGCCACCTTTTGAATCCTTATATGGGTATCCACCTCCTACAACAATAGAATATGTCATCAACAATTTCAAAGTTCCAACAGCAAGAGATTACCTAGCGACATTCGATGAGGTCATCAGTATTTTGAAGAACCATCTCAAACAAGCAAGAAAACACATGAAACAACAAGCATATTAAAAAATAACCAATCGAGAACTTGAAGTGGGTAATTGGGTGTCTTTTAATCTTCAACCATACAAACAAACTTCACAAAAAAATTCCAAAAATCATAAACCTGCACCCAATTTCTATGGCCCATATCAAGTTCGAAAGTGAGTGGGATAAGTGTCCTATGCTCTAGACATCCCAAATAAAGGAAAAATACATGAAGTCTTCCATGTGTCATGCCTAAAGAAGAAATTGGGCTCAACCACTCACATATAAACTGAATTGCCTGTGTTAGATGATGAAGGAAAATTGGTGCTGGAACCATAATGCATTTTGGAAATTAAATCTAGAACACTTTGCTCCAGATCAGTATCTAAATACCTTATCAAGTGGAGAAACTTACCAGATGATGAAGCTACATGGAAGAATGAAGGTTTTCGTTTGTGCCGCCCATCCTTACCAATACTTTATGGATGAAGTATTCCAGGGAGGGATGACTTGTAATAAAACTAAATAGTTTAGTAATTTTTTATTTATTAATTAATGACTTGTTAGGTAACATCATTTAATAGTGACCCTTGATTTGTATAAATTCACATTGTACTCCTTGTAAAAATCATCAAATTCAATAAATAAAATATTTCTTTTGGAATATACATTCCAAGGTCTACTAGGTTCCTAGGGTTTTATTTTGTTAGAAACTGCATATATAATTGTTACGTTCTTTTGTAATTATATAATTGATTATTAAATGAGTATTATTGTATTTGGAGCATTGTTTACTAGGATGTTGCCAAGCTAAAAAAGGCAAGTGATCATTACTCTTGGATCTGAATATCCATAAAGGTTTGCTCACTGATTGTTATTTCCATATTTTGGTCATATTTATTTCCTTTGGACACAATTATAATTATGTTTATCTTTCTCTAAATAGTATGTTTCAACCATGAAGAATATCACAACTAATTTCAAAGAACTTCCTAAGCCAAAATTTTTCTTAGGATAGAGACATGTTCCAACATCTTTAATTAACACAAAGATTTGTCGTTCAACAAGTAAACATGCGGTTGGGAAATAATACACACAAAAAATGCAAGTGGATTCACTTGGTTGGACACACTTGTAACCTCTATTGGTACCCCTTCGTGAAGTATTGCATCATACATCATGTGTAGATGAATTTTTCTTCCATGTACCCTTAGGTATATCAAAACCCCCCCTAAGTGCACTTGAAATAGGTTGTACATAATCATGTCAGTCATCTTATTTCCATAACACACCAATAACAACATTTGAAGAGATCAATCTCATGTACAATTGAGTTTGGTAGTACAACCAAGAGTATGGGATATCCTCCTTAGTTAGTGCCATGAAATATTTGACACAGTATTATTGTTGGAAACCCTTAGGTATATCAAATTTTTTTAGCAATTGACACAACTTTGGTCGTGACCATGGTGTAACTCTCTAGTAATATATTTGTTGACCCTTTTGTACAATTGCTTGTGACTGATCTCCATAGATTCCTCTCAAGATATTGATTATGAGGGGATAGCTCTTAGATGGCCTATCTGGTAGGAATCATGGTCCCATCACAAACTTGAAACACATCATCCATGCATCGAATAAAGAAAATGGTTTACTCTATCTCTCTCTATGTCAAATAGTCGACACTCTGACCTAGTTTGTGACACATTGGAGACCTTGTTTTCCCTGAATGTGCAAGTTGGACTTTAATTTGTTTTGATAAGATTGAGAATATGGAGGGTAAGCATGATGAGGGTGGAAAATTCTCAGTTAAAGTATCTAAGAAGGGTAATCATATTAATGAGGAATAAGGTTACAATAAAGACCACTCCTTTTCCATGTGTTCCCACAATCCAACCTCACTTCCCTAAAGTTGATTTGAATAAATTTGATGGGATAGATATCACAAATTGGGTTGACCAAATCAAACACTAGTTTTCTCTCAATGCCATGATGAATGTCCTATTGAATTTCCAAATTTATGTTATATACCTGGTTAGGAATCATTAATAATGGTGGTAATGGTATAAGAAGTCTTTTCTAGGGTTCATTACATGGAAGCAATTTATACAATACCCATTTTCTCACTTTATTTAGGATACTAATATTGTGGTACAACTTACCAAATTGTCTCAAATAGGCATGATGGAAAAATATATTAATGATTTTGAAGCATTTGGATGTCAAAATCGTTTTTTAACTAATAACTTTTTAAAGCAATGTTTTATCGGTGGCCTTAAGCATGAAATACCTTTATTAATGGTTGATGGATACCTTTGAACTTGGATCATATCTATTTGATATCATAAGGATGACTTCCAAGATAAAACATGTTATTTGGAATGGCCATAATTATTCAATTTTGGAACCAGATATAAAAATGTTGTTAAAGAGCAAGGGACTATGGAAATATACTAAGATCGATATTCCAGATGCAACTGATGACAAGGCTAAATATGTCATCAACAAAAAGAAGGATGAGACTTTTGGGATCATTATGATCTACATTTCAAGGGAGATTCACTTTTCATACAAGTGGGATTGTCTCGCTCATGCTTTTTTGAATAATATGAAATTGTTGTTTGACAAGGTTAATGAAAGTCAAGTGATGCAAATAGAGAAATAGTTGGTCTGGTGTGGTCAGCTCTGTTGAATGTATAGCATCATGAGTCATTCTCTGGAATTGTGGTTAATATCAAGTCCTAAGTATCCTCGTATGATTGAGGTGTTGATTTTGTATTGTAAAGTCTTATGGTTGATATCAATACAGAAGACTTGTGGTTAATATCAAGTCGGACTTATGGTTAATATCAAGCAAATGATTCTCATAGATGGTACCCTATGAGGTGGGCCTCTAGTTATAGAGGTGAAGTTCTTAGCATGTTGAATCACAAAATTTTATGTCATATATTACTAACCATGGTCATTTAGAGATGGATAAAAGTTATCAATTATCCTCTAGAGACTGATCACCTCTAGAGTGAATTATCACATGACTATATGGTATGAGAGTAATATAATATGCTCATAACATGTGACAATTCTTCTGAGTATAATATGATATGATAGATCATTAATGTTAACACATAGACCTGTTATAGCTGATTTTACCACACTAGGTGAATCACACTTGTATGGCCTTTCCCTGTCCCTCTGTAGACTCCTTAGACCCCTTGGACCATTTTTTGTCCTTTGATGTTTCCTATACCATCCCTTAAAACATGTGAAAATTGCTATACGTGACTTTTAAACCCCTTATCGCGTATATACACAGGTTTGACCCCTAAAACCATGTACATCGGGATGTGTAAAAAATCCAAATCCTTTTGGAGTTTTCCTTAACATGGATCTGACTCACTTGACTCCTAGCCTTCCATATTCCTTGAGATCACTCGGATTCGACCTTTCATTACCCCATTGAAAAGCTATATAAGGAACCCTTTGGATACATTGAAAGCATGAGAGAATTGAGAGCAAAGAAATTATAGTCCATTGTTGTCAGAACTTGTGCTTGAGTATGCATCCCTTTGTCCCTTAGAGCACTTTGGTGTTATTCCCAAGCTTGCCTTTTGCTTATGAGCTTGCTATCGAAAGATGGAGGATTGAGGTGGTGGAGGCCCAAGTGGGGGATTCAGTTTCTCCGATTCGCAGACGTGCCGACAGAGGGTGTATTCATTGTAATCTCTGATTTTATATTAATAGAAATATCTTTTCCTATCCAATAATGTATGTTTGAATGAATATTTTATCCATGGATGATTTCAAATGCTTATACATTGTTGATTATATATGCTAGAGTAGATCTAACACCAATATATATAATATGCTTGTCTTGTTTACTTGTTGTTGAGGAAGTGATTTATCAATTCAAGCTGAAGTTGAAAAGCTCAACGGGGTTCTACTTCAACTGTCCGGAATAAGGTACGAGGTCTAATCCTTTAGTGTTAGATGTTTGATTTCTCTTGAATATTGGAAAGGATTGATTTCTGGAGTCAAGCTGTCTGTTGTGGTACCCCAAGCCATAGGAATTTCTCTCTGTAACAGAATTGGAGACTCTGCTGGGGATGTTCCTTATTTTTCTTTGGGGTTTGGGGGCACATTGGGCTTGATATTATTGACTTGCTCTTTGTTTCTCCTTGTTTCTGTGTTGCATTTTATAGTATGTTCATCCATTGAAACTCCCCTTTGTTGGTTTGACCCTTGGATTTCTTTTTACCACTGTCTTCTCTGTATATGTACGTTTTTGGCCAAAAGTCGTGTACATACGCAGAATTTTGGCCAAAATTCGCGTATACACGCAGGTTTTTGGCCAAAATCCACGTATACACACAGGCTTTTGGCCAAAATTCGCGTATATACGCAGCTATTCTTTAAACAGTCACATACATCCTCCCTTTTGGTGAGTTTGATGTTCTGGGAAGTTGTTGGGTCGGTTGTGAGTGTGGTTGGGTCTTCCTTGGGTCTGATGTTGTCTGTTGGATGCTTCTTTTGTGACCAGAGACCGCTTTTTCATTGATTTTTCTTTGAAAGTAGTTTTAGTCATTTATCATTTTTGTTTTTCCATTAGTGCATTACTCTTTTTTGTCTCGGTGTCTTGTTGGGCTTGTCTTTTATACTTGCTGTAGAGACTAAGAGTTTTAGATGAATTTTATTGCATTTTTCATTCTTTTATATTGAAAAATACAAAGTAGTTGCACTCTTAGTTGCATCTTAGATATGGATTTGAGGAGGTACTTCCATTGGATTGCTTGGATGAGAGTTGTGTTTAGGCTTTCATATAGGAAGGATTGCATTGGCATTCAGAAAGGAATATATATTTATGAATCCCATGTAGTGGCATACCCCATTTTTCATTTGACAAAGATTGCACTTAGCATTGTTTGTTGTGATGTGCACTTTTATTTCACTGCTGAGTCTTCATATCACTAGTTGCATGGCCATTTCCCTTTGAGTAATTACAGCCAACTAAAATCAACGCTTAATTAAAATGGATTACACTATTTTCTTTGATAGGGTACACCAACAAGATTAGGTTTTAGGGTCTTGGAATAGTTCATTGTGAGTAAATTCTCCAAGACCACTAAACAACAACATGTATGTGTCTGTCCAGGTGAGAGTGTGAAATTCCTTGGTTTAATTAGTGTTTCTCAGGATCCTCCTCTCAAAAGGGAGTTAAGCACGAGGCAGTGTGAGCGGTTATTGATTGGGATGACCCCTAGTCATAACTGAGTAGCACCGGAGATATTTCCAGGATTGTATTCGTATCTGGGGGCTCTTTCGAGAGTTAAGGGCTTTTCTACCCTGCCCATATGGTCGATCCCGCCTGCGAATGTCCGCCTGAGCATTGATTATATTGAGGTGACCTTAGTTTCCTTACCTAGGTTATTGAGGGGGTACTTTGCAGGGGTTATTTTGCAGGTGTCCCGGCTAGGTAGAGGTTGGACAGCACAGTCGCTTTATGCGTTGAAGCTGAGGGCCACTATAATTGGTTATGTACCTATGCTTCTAGTGTATGGGAGTTTCGAACCTCTCCTAGGCGAGACATACCTGCTACATTCAGGAGCTTACATATCCTCCCCTTGGTTTCTTGTATTTTGGTTATAGATTTTCTTAGGAGTGTGCTCTTTGTGCGCTAGTTGGCCTTTGGGATCATGGTTACTTGAGTATATTTATTCTCTCTTGAGTTCGGGTCCTTTTATTTTTAGCATTCCTAGTATACTATCACCCGTCCTTTGTCCTAGTATGGACCCTGGTATCAGACTTGGGGGCATCACAGCCCCTTACCGTGCTCGTTGATTTGGGAATGGTCATATTCCATCCTCTACTCCATTTGTGGAGGATTTTTGTTCCCTTCACTTGGTATTTACACCAGTGGTCACCCTCATGGGGGTGGTGGTGGATGCGTGAACGTTGGGTCTACACCTTACTTTCATTTTTATGTCCCATCGTTCACCACATGGTTTCCTTTTGGTGCAGTTGTCATGATCATTCCTCCCTATATCCTATATTTTGGATGCTTTATTGACTATTTTGGTTTGTGTTGGACTAATATGGTTGTCATGTAGAGTGCAGTTTTTGTACACTCTCTCTGAGGTTTCGACCCGTTCATGCCTATCACAAGTATCATGTCTAAACTGGCATATAGGTTAGGATTTCACATCCGCTTGCATTTTCCATGACCTTATGACTATTTCATTTTAACCTTAGGTACGAACCCATTCCATGGTATCACGAAACCTTCATGTTGCTATTAGAAGTGATATTATGTGAATGGTAGAGCTTTCCTATACATGGGTGTCCTAGTTAGCTCCCTTTTGCATTTGGTACCCATGCTGTGAGTCCTCTCTTAGGTCTGGGAATCCCCCTTTAGTCCCGCCATGTCCTTGAGAAAGAGGTTCATACTCCTCTTGAACTTTATGCTGGCCATTTCCCCTAGAATCCCTTATGTCAAGTTGTAATTGCATTATCATGAGCTTTGCCTTCCTTATTGATCCTTATGCCGACATCCCCGACTTTGAGTTTCAGCCATATAGCCCGAGCTTGTCTCATGTCTAGCCATGCAGAGCCATTTTATATATCCTTTGCAGCTTGATTCCCTATTTTTACCGGGAGGGGACTTTCCCCTGAGTGTCGCTATCCTACACATGTATCCTTGCATTGAGCATAGGTATGTTCCACTGCTTGAAACTAGTTTGTTTGCCCATATGAAACTCATCTCCTCCTAGTCTGTAACTATAAAGCAGTTTTATTCTTTTTCAATCTTTTTAAATATTTGAAGAAGTCCAAAAAAATTTAAAAAACCAAAGAGTCGTACAAGGAAAGATGTTATCTTTGGCAGCTGTCGAGTCGTGTCGCCTTCGAACAGAGCACTGTATATCACATCCATTGGTTGGGTTTATATTTTGACTTTAGGAGATGTACTCATTTATCTGAGTTTATCTCCACCGACTAGTTAAGCTTCCAGTCCCCATGGAGCCCTTGTCAATGCCTCCTGTGTCACAGAGATGTCCCAATTTTGTATATCGAGTCTATGTTGCTTTTATTCAGTCACCATTCACCGTTATGCTCTTATTCAAAGGAAGTTGAAACCTGAGTCGGTCATTTCTCAGTTATCTTGACTTTGCATGTCGGCCATTCCCAGTACAGTTATTGGTTCGTGCACCTTATGATCGAGTCCTTCTACATTATACAGCTTTGCTAAGTACCTCATGTTGGATGATGGGCGATGCCTTAATTCCCTCCTTCCAGTGGATTTCATCCCATCAATTTCAGATCATTTATTCTGGGATTGGAATCTAGAGTCATTTTTTAGTGCCTTGAGACTTGCAGTCATCAATGGCAGGTTCTCTCGCCATCGACAGTTTTTGGGAATACATTAATGTCCCCTGATTGATGGATCCTCTCAAGTGTTCGACCTCAACACATCAATTCACACTTGTTAGTTTTCACTCTAGTACCTTGATTCCCATTATCATTATCGGTGGGTGATCTCGTGTCTGTTAACGGTATACATCAATGACCGGTAATCAGACGATGGACTACTATGTTCGACCTCGACACCTCTATTCACATAATAGGACTTGTACTTGTAGCGGTTTGTGTAGAAGACCTTCTAGATTGGTGGCATCTCTTATATGCTACCTCCTTGATCGTGCCAGTGTTCATGAGATTTCAGCTCTCGTGACTTGATTCCAGTATATGTCAGACATTTCCAGCTATTATGGAGATCTTGATCCATTGTATATCTTCAGCCATTATGGAGATCATGATCCTTTGTATATCTTCACCATGGAGATTCTGACCTATGTATATTGTACGTGGTGATGACCACTTATGTGATATTTTGTATCATGCCTATTCATGGCCATTGTACTCTTATGTATCTGGGACTGCTATATGTATTTGCAGTTATGTGCAGAGTTGTATCATTGTACTATGATGATTGGGTGGTTGGTCTTCCATTTGGGATTCTTCATCACTCCACTTCTAGGATGGACTTATAATGTATTTCGGCCATCGTATGACCCCTCTGACCTCACACATTAGGGGGCATCTGTTATAGTTGATTTTACCACACTAGGTGAATCACACTTGTATGGCCTTCCCCTGTCCCTTTGCAAACTCCTTGGACCCCTTAGACCATTTTTTGTCCTTTGATGTTTCCTAGACCATCCCTTGAAACATGTGAAAATTGCTATACGTGACTTTTAAACCCCTTATCGCATATATACGTGGGTTTGACCCCTAAAACCGTGTACATCGAGATGTGTACAAAATCCAAATCCTTTTGGAGTTTTCCTTGACATGGATCCGACTCACTTGACTCCTGGCCTTCCATATGCCTTGAGATTTCTCGGATTCGACCTTTCATTACCC
The DNA here is from genome assembly GCA_001517045.1 of Pseudotsuga menziesii. Classification (NCBI taxonomy): domain Eukaryota; kingdom Viridiplantae; phylum Streptophyta; class Pinopsida; order Pinales; family Pinaceae; genus Pseudotsuga; species Pseudotsuga menziesii. Next base: position 135,664 of record LPNX010999783.1, read on the forward strand.
CATTGAAAATCTATATAAGGAACCCTTTGGATACATTGAAGGCATGAGAGAATTGAGAGCAAAGAAATTATAGTCCATTGTTGCCGGAACTTGTGCTTGAGTCTACATCCGTTTGTCCCTTGGAGCACTTTGGTGTTCTTCCCAAGCTTTCCTTTTGCTTGTGAGCTTGCTATCGAGAGATGGAGGATTGAGGTGGTGGAGGCCCAAGTGGGGGATTCAGTTCCTTCGATTCCCAGACGTGCCGACAGAGGTTGTATTCGTTGTAATCTCTGATTTTATATTAATAGAAATATCTTTTCCTTTCCAATAATGTATGTTTGAATGAATATTTTATCCATGGATGATTTCAAATGCTTATACATTGTTGATTATATATGCTAGAGTAGATCTAACACCAATATATATAGTATGCGTGTCTTGTTTACTTGTTGTTGAGGAAGTGATTTATCAATTCAAGCTGAAGTTGGAAAGCTCAACGGGGATCTACTTCAACCATCCGAAATAAGGTACGAGGTATGATCCTTTAGTGTTAGATGTTTGATTTCTCTTGCATATTGGAAAGGATTGATTTTTGGAGTCAAGCTGTCTGTTGTGGTACCCCAAGCCATAGGAATTTCTCTCCATAACAAGACCATGCGGTAAATATAAAGATATAAGCAACAAAGAAACAACGAGGAAGATAATTTGAATTTCCCAAGGAAGACTAAGTGAAACTCGAATTGTAAAAGGTTCAGTTTAAGCTTCAATATGTACTTCATTTAATTAAGAAACTCACAGTAGTCCATGTAAAGTTAATAATAGTAAATTAAGTGTTAAATAATAAAGGATTAGTTAACTAAAGTGTTTACACTTTAGTTAAACTAAAAGACGACACTTGCGTTAATCAAAAGATGAAATTTTAGTTATAAAGTGTTTTTCATGTAGACACTTGAGTTAAAGCACTATGGCAGTTAAGTTATCCTGTTAACTAAGTGATCAACATTCAGTTAGATAATGGGTTCACTTCGATGACAATTAAATATCAATTAATGTCCATGATTGAAGGTATGGTGCATTATTTATGCATGATGAAGATTTCAATGCATGGATTGATTATTCCAAGAAAGAAAATCAAAATTGTAATGCATGAGTTCATAATTGGCATTCAACCGTTTGCCCTAGTTTGCATGGAAGTGATTTTGTCTTGTTATTAATGTCCTAGGAAGATGGAAAGTTCATTACACTTGATACAGTGGATCTCTCTTCTCTATTGCTCTATATTCTCTCTTATCAAGAAATATGCTATTGTGTAAAAGACATTATTTGCAAATCTATATATTATACTCTGAAGAATTGTTATAGGGTTTTTCATCCTCTCTATTTTGAGGATTTTTCCCAGGGTGCATCTTATGTTGTGGATGAATGATTTTGTGTGATTGAATTGATTCATGTATTCAGTGCTTCATTGATAAAAGTTTTAAAGTTCAAATATCTTCATTGTTTCTCAAAACATCAATCAATTCCTATTCACACAAGTTATCCATAAAAAGATGGAAACAAATCCATATATGAATAAAAGATTGTATTGATAAAATAAGATAAGATAATATCACAGTGATAAGTTAACCGCATTTGTAGGCTACATGGCAACCATTCGCTATGGGTTATGTTTCTTAATTAAACTATTAATGTTTATTTAATTTTTTATTTTTATTAATTGTTAATTATTTAATTTTATATTTGTTACATTGACTTCCTCTTAGGAAATACTTTGTCCTCAAAGTATTTTGATGAATAAGACTTATTCCATGTGTTTGTAATGTTTTCACATCTTTCTTTTTTTTGTTTTAGTTGATTTTATCTCCCAATATGAACTTCTAATTGTTTAACACAAATTTTGAAACATAGATGGATCAATCCATCCTAATTCAATCCGCTATGGAATGTTGTATTTCCATGGTGAAGTGTCAACAAAGACTTGATTGCACTAGTGTTATTAAATTTTGTTAGTTGTTTCTGGATTTTAGGATATCTACTTTTATGATTTGGATATCAATAGGGAAATTTTATAACATTATTTTAGGCTTAATCATGATTGTAGTGTCTTATTTTTTTAACTTATGTGTATGCTTTTGTTCAACTGAGTTGATATCCTGAGTGGTGCTCTAAGCTAGATATGTATGTGTGTCCTTTTCCATCACTTGTAATTTTATTCTTGATGATTTTGAAGTCTCATTCTGGATTTTCTCTCATTTGTATTCTAACAACTTGTTATCATCTTGAATCTTCTAAAACTTTTATTCTTGCACTTTTTTGACATCCTCGAACTTATTAAGTTGTTCCTTAAGATATTAATTATGATTCTTAAGGAGATGACTATCTTCTTGCTTTTCTAGTAATTTTCCTTCAGTGTCTTGAATAGATTTCTCTGTCATCTAAATATTTTTCATTTTCTTGAATTTTGTAACTAAGATATTATTATGGTTTCTTAGCCAAAATATTTCTCTAGTATTGCTTGATAACGCTTTTCTAATCTTTGTTTTTTCTAACTTGTGTGTGTTATTAATGTTGTCAATTTCCTGTTGGAGCTCTTTTATTTGTTGTTGATGTCAACAGGTCTTTGATTATTGACATTCAAATTTTTCCTGGCCTTGCGTAACTTTGTTATTATTGTCACTCATGAGTAGATTCAAATGTGTCATTTCTTCTTTTGCTATACTGTCGTCAACTTTCCTTTTTATATATGGGTTTTGAGATTTTTTATTGAGACATTTTTCATTCCTTAATTCATCAATCTGGGCATAATTGGATCTTTTTGGTTAGAATAAGTCTTGTTTTTGAATTCCAACTAGAATGTCTACAAATCAATTATCATTTGTAATCTTTTCTTTTCCTTTTGGTGATGCACTAATTCATCCTCTAAATTTTTTATTTGTAAATATACATTGTACTTGCAATTTCGACTTCTTCTTCGACTTCGTCTTCTTTTCTTCAACAATAGGTAGACAAAAAAGGTGTAATAACCTCTAATGTGGTTCTTTTTGGGAAAAAAAATTTATTTGACCCTTTTCTTAATGTACTTTTTTTTCAAATGAAAATAGAAAGAAAAAAATTATTATTGAATTTAATATTAATAGTTTTTTGGGGGGTGATAAGGTTTTAAAATAATGATAATTATTAATAACAATAATATATATATATAT
>LPNX010999783.1:139039-164849 GCA_001517045.1 Pseudotsuga menziesii
CACTTAACCTTCAAGTCTAAAAAAGGATTACTATAACCAACACTACTAGGATTTTGATGATGGTTCCTAATTCAGAATCGAAACGTCAACTTACAAAATGACTACTACAGAATTTCCGAAAAAACCCTACATTAAACTACTAGGCTTATCTGCTCCATTTTGTCCATAATATTGAATAACAAGAGGAAATAGTATGTTCCTACTAGCTATATTTCGAAATATTATTGTACAGGATTATGCACCTAATAACCATAAGTCTGGGGTTACCAACATACTCAATTACTTGCAGACAATTGAATTCTAAAGGGCAGAATAGGAAATAGGAGGGTTAGAAAGACTTACTTGTTAAACGAAGGTCGATCCTTGCTAGTCCTCTTCCGCTCTGCTTCACCTCCAAAGTCTTCAAGGTTGCTCCTCTTTCACCTATTAATAAACAATCTTCCAGATACAAGATGATTCATGTATATATAAGCAGGTTAGATAAATCACATATAAGATGCAGAAACATAAACATTTATCAAACCAAGATACATGAAACACATGTGGAAGAAGGATTCTCTTTATTATCAATAATGAAGAAGTTCAGATTACAACCCAACGCCTGAGACAAAGACTCCTCTGCAACCAAAGGATTCTGAGTTCCACTGCTCCAAAGACTTCTGTATAAACTCCACCAACATAACTTTTCTCTCCCAGTGTAGCCAACCAACACCCTCCCCAAGGCCTGTATTTATATGGGTGAAATAAGGTAGTTCTCGAAGGTTGGGGAAGTTGTAGCAGTTAAGGAAATTAAGTTAAATGGGTTAACTAATCTCCAATTAGCGTGTGTTTTATGTTTAATGTTAAGAAACACATTCGCGGGTATGTAGTAGAGAAACCCACGAATGATTCACGACTTATCATAAGGGCAACCCGCGAATACATAGATTCGTGACTTGCATCAACCGGGACTCGCGAATGACTCGCGAGTTTTATAAAATAAGAGTCGCGAATACCACTCAACATAGTAAAATAGCAAAGTAACTAGCTGGGTATATAAGGAATGTATTTCATCATAAACCAAGCTATAGTGTTTTGGGAAAACCTCTATCCATAAGTGTCCTTTTGTGTGCCAACCTGAGGGATGTCAGCACTTGGACGGAGAGGTGTCATTCAGGTGTATAATAGATGCCCCCTAATGTGTGAGGTCAGAGGGGAACGATGGCTGAAATACATTATAATCTTTAACTATGGAGAACTCAGAAATCCAATGGAGCAGAGAGAGTACCTGAAACAAATACATAGTAATGTCATATACAAAGTTACATCTGAGGATGCTATGTTCAATTTACTGGAACACTAGCTCCTTTACAATATTTGAGTACATCATATGATACGGGTATAAAACCACGTATATTACAAAGGTGGATCGAAGCCACAATATACAATAATGATGAGTCTTCAAAGATCTGGAATCTATGTAGATAGAAAGAACATAATCTTGTGCAACTTAGTCCATATGTGAGGGACTAAGGTCTTCATAAAGTATCCCAAAGAACCAGTACAATCCAAGCCATGTGAATAAGGGTAAGCTGAAGTCGAACATGGAAAGGATTCAACAGTTTGTCAACCAATAAGGGATAATTGACAACTGAAGCAAAGGAATTCACCAATGATGGAAGTGAATCCTGAGGTACGATCGTCAAAACTCTAGGTCTTCGCCATCAGGAAGTATTGAAAATGGAACCATGCTGTGATAAGGAAGGTAACAGATCCTCCAACGGATCACAAGAGTGACTAGGAACTGGGAAAAAGAAGGGAGACACAAATAGATAATAGATATAACAGTGATGGAATCAAGCTATAGATCAGACATTGGGAAGAGTCCTTGAATAGGGAGCACAACACAGAGATGACCCAAGGCAGCGTATAATGGATAGATAGAACAACTAGACTTATCGGTCATGTAGGAGACATGATCAAATTCCCCAGGTATAACGAACAAGAGGAGGAGTAAGAAACTCAAAGTGATAGCTGAACACAAGTACACATTGAAACATGGATATTGGAAAGCAAAGAGTGCTATGTTCAAGGATGACATGCTGCCATTACTGAAAACAAGAGAAAACTTCTTCCTTACCTTCCCTGTTAAGTTTTAATGAGTCCAGGAAAGTAAACTCGGCTCCCTCTTCATTTTTTAACAAGCTTGAAGAGATGGGAAAATAATGCTTGATAGTGACACTGATTCGTGGATTTAATGAGCCTGAACTAGTACATGCTCAGCCAGTGTTTTCACATTTAGAGAGTCTGAAAATGCCAAAGAAGACTCCAGGGGGGTCCTTTTTTGTCCAATTTAGTCTCCTGAGGCCAAAAAAGTATAAAACAAACCACAGAACAACTCTCTTAACTTCCGAAGAAGAAAAGGTGAACCTTTTTCGTACTTAGTCAGGAAGGTCCGAAAAAGGTTAAATTACCACCTACCCAATGCTCCTTCTAGAACAAAATAAAATAGCTTGAGTTTTACGAGTGTGAAGGAAAGCAAGATTACTTAGAAAGATCCATTTGGTTATGAGAAATAGGGCTTACAATAATAAACTTGTTGCTTTTTTCTTTAGTGTTTAACGAGTATGACAAAGACACAAAGAACACTTGGAATCTTTTTCATGTTTGGGTCCAGAGCACAAAAAAGAGAAAACTAAGCTCAAACCGGGTGTTCCTTTTCCGTAAATTTAGTCCCTCAGGTCCGAAAAAGTGATAAACCTATACCTAAGAATACTCTTCTCAATTCAAAAGAAAAGAGAGTGATCCTTTCTCGTATTATTCCGCATGGTCCGAGAAAGAGATAACCTACCACCAATGCGAATGCCCGTTCACATATTCTTAACGAGCTTGAACGGACGAGATAACTCAGCAGTCAAGTCTATTTTGAAGGAGTCAGACCTGGGCCTAAAGAAACTCCATAAGGGAGGGGAGTCCTATAAAGGGATAGCTTGTAAAAATAGATTAAGAAGAAGCTCTATTTGGCGTGAAAAATAGCTATGAGGAAACCCCTGGGCCTAAAACAGTGACCGTATGAGTACCAAAGGATGACAAGGGCATATAAAGATGATACTCAAGAAATAAGGACCCTAGCCATGGAAGAACAATGGTAGAGGCAAGGAACTAATGGCTTAAAATGCCATAGTCCGTGGCGAAATGTTGAATACTAAGGTTAATGTGGAGTGATAAGATGCCAACATGTGTTGGAAATAACAAAAACCACCCTATAGAAGAAAGAACACTTTGTAAAAGTGGATAAACCTATTCCAAGGCACAAAAAGGGTGATATTAGTGAATTGACATTTCAAACTATATAAAAAGACCCACTTTATGAAATATTATTTCTATAAATAGCTTGAAAATTAAAACATTTCACACCATTTGAACTTTTTGAATCAAAAAGGAAAGTTTACCCTCTACCTTTGATCAATCACCGTGGACAATTGGACCATCAAAATTGGAATCCTTCATCTTCAGGTAATTCTACACCCTAAACCCGTCAATTTGATCCAAACAAATATGAAAATTAATGGTGAATTCAGTATTTTTCATCATCCCAAACTACATCAGTGCGCATTCGTGGGTTGCTAAGCATGAAAGCCGCGAATACGCGTTTCATTCGCGGGTTGTCTAACTAGACAGCTGCGAATGATCCACGACCTGCCCCAATGGACAGTCGTGAATGCTGCGCGATGGGGCAAAACTTTAAAAATATGCAATATTTTCAAAATTTTATTATGGAATACTGAACTCAATTACTTGTATTTTCCAGGAAAAATATGGTGCTGGAGTAGAGAGAAAGAGAACATGAAATAATGGATCATGCGGTGCTCCAAAGTGCGCCCACCATCCAAGCATTGAGGACATGTGGGCTGTTGAAATTATTTTGTACATCGCCCATGCGGGAAAATGTCCGCTTACTGGAATTCATGGTCAATTACTGGGATCATGATATGGGGATGTTCAATCTTCAAGGTGAGACCTTAGAGCTTACCGTGGAAGATATATATTTCATTACCGGGTTGTCACAATGGGGGGCACCGGTGAATTTAGAGGGCACTGGCCGGGGTGGGGACCCCTTGAGTGTCCAAAACTATGTTGACATATTCTGTACACCGGGTACGCAGAAGAAGGGCAGCAACATTCTTATTGCAGACATCCGGGATTTCACACTCCAGGTATTAGCTAGTACCATTGTGAGACTTGTAGGGTCAACAAGATTACATATGGCCACCAGGAATCAAATGAGGGTGGCAGTTGACTGCTTTAGAGGTGCTCTCTATGATTGGTTCTCGGGAGTTGCCCCCATCATGAAGAGGCAACTATCCGACTGTAAGAGGGGAAGACACAATAATTTTGGCTATGCAAGCATACTAGTAGCGTTCTTCGAGAGAGAGTACCAGCCATGAGTCCTGCTATACCACTACAGGTCAGATCTCTATGTCATCCAAGGCTGAGCCGGTGGGGAGACATCTTCCTCTGTCAAGGAGGAGGAGACATAGTACACAGCGTTTACGATGATGACTTTTATACATGGTGGGAACGATAGCTGCCGGCACTGGAGCAGTTTCCATATGCTGGGATGGATTTCCGAGGTGACCCTGACCTTGTCCTCCCTTCAGGAGGAATATGGGGCAAGATGGGTAAGTAATTTTTAATTTTTTATCATTTTCAATTTTTTATGAATTTTCCAATCATAGAATATATACATATGTACAAGTCTTAATCCTATTCATGTGTCAAAATGTAGATATTGGACCAGTCTGCCCTGAAGGGCACCCTCATATGTTCGTGCGTCCGGTTGTAGGGGGAGACCCAGGATTGATCCGGGTACTAGAGGGGAAGCTGTCCAGGCTGACCCAGCGAGTACCTACGATACGGATTGAGCATATACCTACAGCCATGTAGGAGTTTGTAGTAGGGGTTCCACCGATTTGGCTATGTCTGTTCAGGCGAGTAGCTAGATCAGTACTTGTATATAGAGATGCGGTGGAGGCTACCGAGGCCGAGGAGGCTGAGGAAGCCAGGGTGCATAGAGATCATGGGGACCAAGGTGGTCCTAGTGGCCAGGGTCGTCCAGCTTAGACCTAGGGCATTTGGATGGATGATGATCCACATTTTTTGTATATTTTGTATATGACTGGATCTACGAATCAGACTCGATCTATCTACAGACAAATATTTTACATATATATATATATATATATTGATGTTTGGTTGTCGGCTTATTTATAAGTACTTTTTATATGTTTGCTGTATATTTTTATGAAATGTGTGTGAGATGCCAATCCAAAATATAATTAGCATATGCATCAGTCAATGAATTTTGGTTTCGTGGAATATGATTGAAAGTAATAACTTCAAAATGTCTTTCCAGTAAACGAATTTGCATAAACAGACGTAACAAGATAGGATTTCATACCTGATAAGCTCTATTGAGTTGGGAAACTACCAATTGAGAATCTAAACGGACTTCAAGCTTGGTCATGCCATGTGACAAAGCATCCCATAGGAGCTCAATAATAGCCCTATACTCAGCAACATTATTAGAAGCAGAACCTAGACAAGCGCCACTCGCGACGACAAGCTATCCTGTGGGAGAATAGATAACCCATGCTGCTAAAGCCAGGTTACAAGTGTGATGGCTGGCGCCATCAGCGAAACCTATATACATTTCAGAAGACATCTGCAACAAACAGTATATAATATAAAAAACAAAACTGACAACCTATTGTACATAAAAAAATACATACAATAAAAATACAAGAAAAAGTGCTCAGCCTAAGCATAGTACTTCTTCAAGTAGAGCCCATTTCTAGGCTCAGGCAGCTTATTCCCATCATAATCCACTAATTCATATGCACCTTTACTCAATAATTTTGACACGACATAGCGTCCTAACCACATAGCCTTGAATTTTCCTGCCCCCAGAGGTTCTTTATCTTGGTCCCAGAGCAAGACAAGTTCCCCTTCAGAGAAAACCCTAGGTTTGACCGTTTTATCATATTGAGATTTAACCCTATTTTTATGAGCCTGATTAGCAGTCAACGCATCTCTACGTTGTTCATCAAGGTGTTCCAAATGTACCAGACATTTCTCAAGCTCAGTCGTATCAGGTAACACATGAATGGCTAGATTCAAGGACGGGATTTCGCATTCAATCGGAGTAACTGCTTCCACCCCGTGAACGAGTTGGAAAGGGGAATAACCCGTGGCAGTCTTTATGTTAGTTCTGTAAGCCCAAAGAGTAGGATATAACATGATGTGCCAATTATAGCGGGCTGCATCAATTGTCCGTTTAAGGATAGTTTTTAAAGTCTTGTTGACAGCCTCAACCTGACCATTAGCTTGTGGATAGTATGGAGAAGAATGTTCTTGTCTAAATCCGAGCATAGTAGTCAGTTCCGTCATCATGTTATTTTGAAAATGACTTCCATGGTCAGTGACAATCACTTTGGAAATACCAAACCTTGTAATAATTTGATTGAAAACAAAGAAAGCTGTTGTTTCCCCGTTGTCTTTGAAAGTAGGCATTGCCTCTGCCCATTTCGTAAAATAGTCAACAGCGACAATGATGTATTTATTCCCCCCAGCCGAGACTGGGTTGCATGTCACGTAATCGATCCCCCATTTCATGAAGGGGCCTGCTGAGACAACAGGAAATAATGGAGCAGGATGCGACCGCATCTTCTTGGTGTAAAGCTGACATGGATGACAGCACTTCACGGCTTCCACACAATCTTTAAAGATCGTGGGCCAGAAATAACCAGCACGCAATATCTTCTGGGTCGTTGCTAACCCAGATAAATGACCCCCACACGCTCCAGTATGGGAATCATTTAGGACAATCTCCGCTTCCTCATGAGTAAGGCAGCGACGTAAGACAGAATCTACCCCACGTCGATATAATGTATCTCCTATAATGAGGTAGTTCTTGGCATGAAGGCGTAACTTACGTCGTTCCTCCCTAGAGTAAGTGGCAGGATACCTAAAAGTCTAGAGGTATATAAGAATATCCCCGTACCAAGGATCAGAGGTGGATATGAGGAAGATGTGCTCATCTGGGAATGAGTCATCTTCAACCGCTACATTTTCTTCAGTGGGAAATTCTGCTATAAGCTCAGCAAAAACTAAGGACTTCTTAGACTTAGCGGATTGGAAATCCAAGTCAAACTCTTGGAGAATGACTATCCACTTGTTAAATTTTCCCCCAACAATCTGTCGGGATAAAACATATTGGAACGGATTCACATCCGCCACTACTATTGTGGTCCTCCGTAAAATGTAGTGGCACAACCTCTGCATAGCATAAATAGCTGTTAAGGCTAACTTTTCAACGTGGGAGTATCTAAGCTCAGGTCCGGCCAAAGCACAGCTAAGATAATAAACGACATGCTCAACAAGCTTATCATCCTCCTGGACTATTACTACCCCAATGGTCGACTCCAACATGGCCAGATATAATATAAAATCCCTAGAATAATCTGGTGGACATAATAAAGGAGCCGACAGCAAAGTTTTTTTCAATGCCTCGAACGCAAGTTGTGTGGTTTCATCCCATACAAATGGGGTGTCCTGCTTGAGCAAGCACATGAAACCTTTAGTGATCTTGGCATAATTAACGATAAAACGTCGAAGAAAGTTAGACTTTCCTTGTAGGCTTTGAAGTTTCCTGAGAGAATGAGGAGGAGGCAGACTTACAATGGCCTCAACTTTTAATGGATCCACCTGGATGCCTCTACTAGAGACAATGAATCCGAGTAATCTCCTTGACTCGATGCATAAAACACACTTGTGGGGATTCAAGCGAATTTTATAATATCTGCATCGTTCAAAAATTAACCGTAAATGATCTGGATGTTGGATCCTCTTACGAGAATGTGCAGGCAAATCATCAAGGTATGGTTCAACAATGGCTTTTATGTCATGAAAAGCAAAAGTTCATAGCCCGTTGAAAGGTAGCCCCAGCATTTTTCAATCCAAAGGGCATTTTTTATATGCGAATGTACCCCAAGGACAAATGAAAGTAGTTTTATGTTGGTCTTCTGGTTTGATTTGGATTTGATTATAGCTGAAGAAACCATCCATAAACGAAAACACCTCACTTCCCGCACATGCATCTATGATTTGGTCAATAAATGGTGTGGGGTACTTGTCCTTAGGACAGGCTTTATTGAGGTCTCTAAATTCTGTACAAACGCGAATAGTCCCTTGCTTTTTATCAACAGGAACAGGGTTGGACACCCATTCAGTCAAAGCTATGGGATATATAAAACCAGCTTTCAATAGCTTTTCAACTTCTTCCTTCACAACCTCCGCTTTACGCGGGTTCACGGGTCTTAATTTTTGCCGAACTGGATTAGCATCAGGATAGGTTCATATTTCATGTTGAACAATAGATGGATCAATGCCTGGCATATCCTCATATGACCAGGAAAAGATATCGTGGAATTCCTTGAAAAGGGCAGTGTAGATGGCAATCTCCTCCGGAGAGCAGTTTGCACCTATATAGATGTTTTCCATGACATTTGGGTTCACAAAGATATTGATAGGTATAGTGGCAGAAATGTTTGCCATATTCCCCTCAACAAACACCCCTTCCCTAGGCAAAGGGTTGATAGGTACCTCAATATCTTCTGACAGTCTCACTTTAAACTCTTGGTTTTCTATCTTGCTTAGTTCTGGAAGAAAATAGGATCGATGATGAAGATCCTCACAAATCTTATCCTGTCCACTCATGGATTCCAAAATAGCTTCGTCGAAAGGTAAAACAGTATCCAAGCAATCTATGGAATGCAAAGAGTTTTCTGCCCATGCGGGAAAATAGACTTCTTCCAAATCGTCTGAGACTATTAGAGGATCTGGAATGGGATCAACAGTGGCTTGAGTGATGGCTTGATAAGCTACCTCCACTGCCGATAAGGGTACTTCCGGTTCATGGGGAGTTGGGAGGACCCAAGGATCAGTCCTATCGACAACCGTAGCGATGGACTTCGATGGAATTCCCCACACTAGTAGAACCAATGTAATTAACTGGGGCTGGAAGATCAAATGTGCCCATCAATGATGCGTACATTCTAGCCCCCAAGATCTGTGCAGCAGGTTTGGCCTGATCAACCAATGGCACAGTGGATTCCTTAGACTCTAAACGGCCTTTTCGGGTAAAATCAAGTTGGTCAACAGTAACCAACTTGCCCTCATGTGGAAAAACCACGACACGAAGAACAGCCGATGCAACAACAGACATTGCATAAGTCCAATTCCTTCCCAAAATCAAATTGTAGTCCAAGGGAGCATCAATCGCTTATACTTCAATAGACACTGCTTTGCCTACCAATTTAATCTCAAAAGCTGGCAGGATACCATGAGGACGGAAGGATCTTCCATCAAAAGCAGTAAGTAAAGTGTTTGATGGGACCAGCTCTGGGGATCCAAGAGCTTTCCAACAGGCCAGGGACATAACACATGTAGAGGATCCCTCATCAACAACTACCCTTCCAATGGTCTTACCACCATGGATGACATCTATTGATAGGGCTACATGGTAAGGAAGGAGAATTTTGACATCCTATAGATTGAATTTCTCCATGAGACTCAAAGAATCCATGCTACCTAAAGTTGCTAAGAGAGCATCCCGCTGGGTGGGACAACTCTGTAACACCTCTAAAGCTGACATTGCACATGGGGTTTGAGATAAATCTTCAACCACAGAGTATTTTGAAGTATCCCTAGCATTAGGGTTATGCAAGGTCTTCTTGAAAACACCTTTTGGTATTTTCGGCATAGTTTCGACAGGTTTCTCTATTGTGAGAGGGTTGGAAGGTTCACCTACAGCTTTACCCTTCTCAAGAGTCTCTTTCTCATAATTTTTGTTCCTGGTCTGCAACAAAGTCGAAGATCGAACCATGTTGATATAATTAGGGTCAAGGGCAGTTTGAGTGCCCCCTGCTACATTAGAAGCTGAAGCAGTGTTCTATCCTTGGGGAAAAGGATCCTTTAGGACAGCCGGTTGTTGAGCTTTGAGCAGCTTCTGGGCTTGATCCATAAGGGGACAAAGGTGAGTAAGGTGGTCCTCTTGGCACAACTTACAAGGGAACTTTACCTTCTTCTTTTCTTTTTTTCCCCCATCAGCATTGTTCGTGGGCTTTGGCTTGTTTTGGTTTCCCTCTCCCTTCTTACCTTTCTTTTTCTTCCCGCCGGGCTGCTGATTGCCCTTCTGAGAGGTTTGCGCAAAAACATTTGCATTCTTGGGAGAGGGGGCAGCCTTTGATGCCTCCGCCATAGACTATTTGACAGACAATTGGTGAAGTTGTTTAGTCAAAGACTCTACAGTGGAGAGTTAACGGACCCAACCACACCATCGGCATGGGGTCCAGGCTTAGGTTTCTTCGCTTCGTGCGAAGGCCTTGGTGCCTCAGGGATGATCTCATATAAGATCCTATACTGTGAATAAATCAAGTCTAACTGCTGGGCCCTGAGTATGGCTTCCTCTTCACTCATTACTCCTGATGTGGAAACGTCCTTAGATATGTATGGCAACAGTGATTTAAGGAACCACTCTAATAGAAACTCAAGAGGAATGGTGGCTTTGATAAGGCTCTTTCGCCTCCTCCACTCTTGGATATGATCCGAGATGTGGGTAGCCTTGTTTTGTCTAAAAGTAGACAACAAGTCCGTTCTGAAATCGTATCGAACCGGAAGCTGAAAGTGGCTAAGGAAAGCACTAGCCAAATCCCAGAAACTACTAAAGGCAGCAGAAGGCAATTCAATATACCATTTTGTAGCCATACCTGTCAAGGTCCTCTGGAATAGCCTCAATCTAATTGAATCCTCATTCAACGAATTGGAAGAACACCATAAGTGAAAAGTGGTGGCATGTGCCCCAGGATCTTCACTAGTTTTGCCTTCGAACTTAGGGATGTCCGATGGTAACTTGGTGGGAACAAGTGGCCACAAGGGGTCATGCCTCACCGGGTCATTCATCAATTTTGACAAGTCTGGCAAGTTTAAAGTTGCCAAAAAAGGAAGTTTGGGCCTAACCGGGGCAATAAATGTGCCATCTTGGGGATTAGAGGGACCTGCCCCCGAATGCCCATGGGAAAAAGTGGGGTTTCCCCCAGCCACCGGTTGTGAAGTGGGAAGGTTGCTCTAAAACAGATTCCATCCGTAAGCCATAGGATTTTGTGTGGGAGGTTCCATGTAAGAATTTTGGGCCGTCCCCATAGAAGCAGGGGTCTGAAAGACTGGATTAGGTATCCCTCCGCTAAACAACGAAAAGGGAGAGCTCGTGTATGGGACCGAAATAGGGGTTTGGAAGCTTTTCCCATAAGAGGAATTGCTCCCAAACTGCACTCCTACATATGAAGGAGATGGACCTACATATGGATTAGATGGGGGAATGTGCCCCCCATTCCAAGGAAATCCTTGAACATAAGCTGAGGATCCTACCGGACCACTCTGGGTAGTGTAAGGAAAGGAAGAAGGAATGGTAGATATACTGGGGATCCCAGCAACCATGTCACCAGAAGTACCTCCTATGTTGGAGTGAACCGATGGTTGAACCACCCGGCTCGCTGGAGTCAAAGGTGTAGAAGGAAAACTAGATCTAGGGGCACTTATTGGGGGAGGTAGTACCCCTTCAACCGGAAGGGTTGAGGTGAACACAAAAGGAATTTCTTCCGCAGAAGACATGACTCTACCCACAGGGACACCTAGCACTGGTGAATCAAAAGGTCTAACCTGGATGATCACAAGATCGTTTAAATCAGTCAAGGGGGAGTTAAAATTTCTTGCAAACTCGTCAGTCTGTAATTATTCTATCTCAACTGTGTCAATATTGAAATGGTTAGCAATGAGTTCCGGTTCACCAAGAACTTCACTTATTCCTACAGGTTCAAATGAACCCTCTGTGTCTAATCTCCGCCTTTGAGGTAAAGGTGGAGGCTCCAATGCAGTGATAGGAGGAAGGTTTCTCAACCTTCTTGACCTTCTAATAGGTTGGTCCTCTAGAATTAAAAATTTGACATATCACACCTGAAGGCCAACTAAACACAAGCAAAACCACAGAGCATACACTAAAAATTCCTAAAGTCTCAAGCAATCAAACCAGGGTAAAAGATATACTTTCCCGAAGACAGCTGATGAACGATTACTTGGCATCCTTGAAGTGGTTCTTAGGCACAAGCAGAGGAATCACCCACCGCCCTCCTACACTTTCAACAAGGGTTAACTTCCAAGCCCGTTCAAGGTGAACCAGAAATAACCTTCTAGTTTACCTAGGTATGAACCCTAAAAAGACAAGAGACTAAAGGCTAAATTGGCAGTATCAACAGTCTGGGGGGACAGTCGTTAGCCGAAATTGTACACATGGGAAGGGTAGTTGAGCCCGAAACTCTGTCTAGGACAGAATCCCCAGATGCACAAAAGTCCTAAGTTACGCTTTGACAAGGATTCGAAGGGTTATCTCCTCTGTCCAAGCCTCCACGCGGCCTAGTGCTTAACTCCCATTTGAGAGGAGCTTCCCAGATACAGTGATAAAGTCAAGGATTTACCTAAAGAAAGGTCCACTACGTCTGATTTTTATAACTTGTGGGAATTTTACACTTCCTAGTTCACAAGTCTAGCCTAAGCTAGTAGGTGAAAAGCCCCTAAAAACAAAAACTTACTAGTAAATTTTAATTTATGCGTTCATTTTAAAGGGTTGTTCTTTACTTAAGAGGAAATGGAGTGGTATACTATATGGTGTTTTGACTCAAACAAGAAATAAATGAAAATAAAGGTGTATTCAAAGCAAAATTACCATTATAAAAACAAACTTCTTTTTATTTTCTTGCAAATATATATTGATGAATTGAAAGCAACGATGAAAGAAACTAAGCTTATATTTTTGTAGTTTTTGAGATAATATTTTCAAATTTAATTAAACACTACTTATGCAAAAATCACAATGCAAAAGCTTTAACTATATTTTCTTTTCACGTTTAAAAATGCTACAAAATCTACTATGCATCTACAATGCACTCTACTTAAGTAAACTTGAAACTTATAAACTGTTTAAAAGCAACAAACTGAAGCAAATGGGCTAATAGCACCAACCGACCACCACGAAGAGGAAGGCTAGGAACCCTAGCTTGGGTGCAAACAATGATAAAAATCACTGCAGACTTACAAAGGCAAGTGACAACCAGTCACTGTCAGAAGACAAACTGGAAAAAACAGAGCCCAAGACCCTGATCACTGATCTGGACTAAGACACTTTAACCCACAACCCCAAATAGGCCAAAATACTTCAGGATGCAAACAATAAATAAATCAAGCAAAAAGGACTCAAGGGATTTCGAAAAAGCACTAAGTGTAATCACCCACAGTGTTCAAACAAGCAACATAGCATTTATAAGGAAAATCCACTCAGAAAACAGAGATTATAGAAAGTAAAGAACAAGCAAACTTTGAATTAAAAATCCCTATTTCAAGAAGTATTTGCGACTATCTATGAGAGAAACTCGCGAATGATTCGCGACTGTCTAGTATTACAACCCGCGAATGCAATCTTGTATCCGCGACTATCTAGAAGGACAACTCGCGAATGGGTATAATTTTTTTTTCGAAAACAAAGAAAAAGCCAAAGACTTTCAAATACTGAGGCAAGTATGAAACAAGATACAAGATCACACACGGAATCATAAGCAAAGACTGGTCAGGGGACAGAAAAAACCTACAGCAGTTTGGGCTCCCCAGCAGAGTCGCCAGTTCTGTTGTACAGGATTATGCACCTAATAACCATAGGTCTGGGGTTACCAACATTCTCAATTACTTACAGACAATTGACTTCTAAAGGGCAGAATAGGAAATAGGAGGGTTAGAAAGACTTACTTGTTAAACGAAGGTCGATCCTTGCTAGTCCTCTTCCGCTCTGCTTCACCTCCAAAGTATTCAAGGTTGCTCCTCTTTCACCTGTTAATAAACAATCTTCCACATACAAGATGATTCATGTATATATAAGCAGGTTAGATAAATCACATATAAGATGTAGAAACATAAACATTTATCAAACCAAGATACATGAAACACATGTGGAAGAAGGATTCTCTTTATTATCAATAATGAAGAAGTTCAGATTACAACCCAACGCCTGAGACAAGGACTCCTTTGCAACCAAAGGATTTTGAGTTCCACTGCTCCAAAGACTTCTGTATAAACTCCACCAACATAACTTTGCTCTCCCAGTGTATCCAACCAACACCCTCCCCAAGGCCTGTATTTATATGGGTGAAATAAGGCAGTTCTCGAAGGTTGGGGAAGTTGTAGTAGTTAAGGAAATTAAGTTAAATGGGTTAACTAATCTCCAATTAGCGCATGTTTTATGTTTAAATGTTAAGAAACACATTTGCGGGTATGTAGTAGAGCAACCCACGAATGATTCGCGTGCGAATACATAGATTCGCGACTTGCATCAACTGAGACTCGTGAATGACTCGCGAGTTGTATAAAAGAAGAGTCGCGAATACCACTCAACATAGTAAAATAGAAAAGTAACTAGCTGGGTATATAAGGAATGCATTTCATCATAAACCAAGCTATAGTGTTTTGGGCAAACCTCTATCCATAAGTGTCCTTTTGTGTGCCAACCTGAGGGATGTCAGCACTCGAACAAAGAGGTGCCATTCAGGTGTATAACAAATATACAAAAAAAATTGTCCCAACATTAAACAAAAAACTATCTTAAAACCTGATTATTTGCCTTGACCGGGCCCAAGTCCCATGCCATTAGCTATGTTCTGGTTGAATTCTGTTGATGTAATTGTAACTTTGGAATGTATTCACTTGTATTTCTTATGTATTGTAACCCGATGCTTATTCCAGGATGTATTTGTAATGTACTTGAGTCATGTCATGCCCTGATGTTCCTATCGGGAGTTTCTATAATGTAATCAAGTCATGTCAAGTCAACATGGGTAACCCTCCTATTGTCTAAGGGTTAAAGTCCCGGTAGTTCAGGGGCACTAGGGTTATTAGACTCACCTAGTGAATTCGGCCCTAGTTGGGTTTAGTCAAGTCAGGAATTAGTATAAATAGAGAGCTAGCCTCTCTATTTATCACACACTCACTCACACTTAGTTGTAGCGCATAGCTGAGGAAGAGAAAGACACTGGGGCAAGGAAGAAAGAGGTTACTACTGTCGGGAGATCATCTTACTATTTTTGGGTTTCACTTTGGTGCTGATTCTATCTCTGAGGAAGTTGCGAGGTTTTCTCCATTTATGGTTTCCCTGAGGAAAAACACTATGTTCATTGTCTCTTGTGTTTGATTGTTGTGCTTATTGTTCTCTCAGTTAAAGATCCTAATGAAATGCTAGCTTAATGTTTAAAATTTAACATGGTATCAGAGCTAACCTGAGAAGAAGACACTGTGTAGCTGCGGGAACTAGGGCTTCCTATTTTGTGGATCTCTCTCCACAATTTTCAAGAAAAAGTAGGGTGGAATAACTCTCCTCCCTAGGGCACATCTTTCTGTCGAAGCAGAATCCAATTCTGAGGTTTTTCAGTTTTGGACCTGACACTACTACCAAAAATTAGGGCTTTCCACAGAAGTGGAATTTTTCAGTGAGCCCAGGCCTGGATTGATCTCCTCCCCAAAATCGAAGTTAGGGATCAAATTCAAAGCATTTGGTTGGATAGAACTCCTGAAAAGCAAAACCCTAATCTACTCTTGAACCAACACTGCAGAATTTCAACTCCAAATTCAGATCTGACATATTGACCTTGTAAGATCTAAATATTTTGTATTTCCATTTGAGGTTCTTAGTTAAGATGTCTCATCATACCAAGCTTGATGAAAATCTTGAGGGAACTGATAACTTCCGATCTTGGAAGTATAGGATCTCCCTAGTCCTGGAAGAAAATGAGTTGGACTCCTATATCAGTGAGGAGGTTCCAGTTCCAGACGGAGATGAGGCCAAGGCCTTACATAAGAAGAAGTTGGTTATGGAAAAGAGGATCATTGCAGATTCCATCAAGGATCACCTCATTCCACAGGTGTCCTCCCTCAAGACACCTAAAGACATGTTTGATGCCCTAACCAAACTGTTTGAAGGGAATAACATCAATCGAAAGATGACTCTAAGGAACCAGTTGAAGAATGTCAAGATCCACAATGAGGAGACCATCCAGTCATACTTCACAAGGGTCTCCTAGATCAAAGAACAACTGGTAGCAGTAGATGAAGAAGTGGAGGATGCAGAAATTGTGATGACCAATTTGAATGGCCTCCCTAGGTCATGGGATTCTTTCATCCAAGGAATCTGTGCTAGGAAGAAGTTGTTCAAGTTCAGTAGATTGTGGGAAGAATGTTCACAAGAAGAATCTCAAATAGAAGCTTGAGAAGAAAAGATGGGAAGTGAAGATCAAGCTCTCATAGTACACTCCAAGAAAGGAAGAAGGGAAAAGCATAATCACCAAGGTAAGCATTCTCATCAGAAAGGTTCATCTAAACTCATATGTTATACATGCAATGAAATAGGACACTTAGCTAGAAATTGTGCCATGAATAATAATGGATCCAAGAAGAAGAGGAACTCCAAAATAAGACATCATGCTCATACTGCTGAGGATGATGATCCTCCAAGGAAGAGAGTAAAACAAGAAAGTGAAGACTCTTCAAGTGAAGATGAATATGTTCTGATCTCCACTCTCACGGGAACTATCACTCATGGAAGCAAAGATTGGCTTATTGACAGTGGGGCTTCCAAACACATGATAGGTTTCAAGGAATCCTTTGAGAAACTATCCAAGCATAATTCACCCCATAAGGTGAAACTTGGGGATGACTACCAATATCCCATAAAAGGTAGTGGTGAATCCTCCTACAAGCTAGACTCCGGAAAGTCTATAAAAATGAAGGATGTCTTGTTTGTACTAGGACTGAAGAAGAATATTCTATCCATATTAGCATTGGATGCAAAAGGCATGAGGGTTGCATTTGTAGATGGCCAAGTCCTCATGTGGCCAAGAGGAAAGACTATTGACGATGCAATAGTGATTGGAGAATAAGAAGGAGGTTTATACAAACTGAAGGGCCATCCAGAATAAGCTATGGTCCATGACACAGTAGAGCCAAATGAACTTTGGCATAGAAGGCTTGCACATGTGCATTACAGAGCACTACCACTTGCAAGCAAAGTTGTTGAAGGTCTTCCAGAAATTCAAGAAAAACATGAAGGGGTCTGCAAAGGATGTACGAAAGGAAAGAATACAAAGAAGACATTTCCAAGTAGCGAGAGCAAGGCAAAAGGAATCTTTGAAATCATCCACTCCGATGTATGTGGACCAATGTCATCAAGTTCACTAAGAGGGTATGTATACTATGTTTCTTTGATTGATGACTTTTCTAGGAAGACATGGATTTACTTCATGAAGAACAAAGATGAATTTTTCAGCAAGTTCAAGTAATTCAAAGCCTTGATCGAGAACCACACAGAAAAGAAGATCAAGACCTTTCAATCAGATAATGGCTAAGAATTCACATCAAATGAATTCAAACACTTATGTAAAGAATTAAGGATTAAGAGGGAGTTTTCCACTCCTTATAATCCACAACATAATGGGGTTGCATAAAGGAAGAATAGAACTATCATGGAAGCTGCAAGAGCAATGCTTCATGATCAAGATCTTCCTATGCATCTATGGGCAGAAGCTGCTAGAACAATGGTGTATGTACAGAACTGTACTCCACACAGAGTACTCGAGAACAAGACTCCTGAAGAAGTCTTCTCTGACAAGAAACCAGAAGTCAGCCATCTCAGAATATTCGGTTGTCCAATGTACATACACATTCCAAAAGAGAAGAGAACAAAACTAGATCCTTCAGGAAAGAAGGGTATTTTTGTGGGATAATTTGAAAGCTCGAAGGCTTATAAAATATACTTCCCAGGATTCAAGAAGATCGACATCAGCAGGGATGTAACATTTGATGAAGACATAGCTTACAACAAATCCAAAAAGAAACCTGCTGAAGATCCTGAAGAAGCAGAAGCACCCAGAATTCATGATACAACCATGAATGAAGAAACTCAAGAAGAAGATCGAGAATTTGAAGAACCACAAAGACCTGTACATCCACCTCAAGAGAAGAATCCTCACAAGAGGAAACCTGCTTGGGTACGAGAAATTATCCAAGGTGTGGAAAGATATGGGGCTCTAGAAGAGAATCATAGAGAAAGAAAGAGAACCAGATCTTGCTCCGGATATGTAGGCTTACTATGTGAATTTATCAATGAAGAACCTTCCAGTTATGAAGAAGCGGTAGAACGAAAAGAATGGAAGGATGCTATGATCGAAGAGTATCAATCGATCATGAAGAACAATGTTTGGGATTTTGTCCCAAGACTAGAAGGGAAGTCGGTTGTAACTTCCAAATGGATCTACAAGATCAAGCATGCTGCAGATGGTAGCATAGAGAAATATAAGGCAAGATTCACAGCTCGTGGCTTCTCACAAAATGAAGGAATAGATTATGAAGAAACCTTTGCACTTGTAGCCAGATACACTTCCATCAGATTGGTACTTGCTTTGGTTGCAGTAATGAAATGGAAGATGCACCAAATGGATGTTAAGATTGATTTCTTGAATGGTGTAGTGGAAGAGGAAGTGTATGTAGAACAACCACTCGGTTTTGAGACACATGACAGGGAGTCTCATGTGTGCAAATTGAAGAAAGCCCTATACGGTTTGAAACAGGCACCCAGGACATGGTACGACAGAATTGACAGCTTTCTATCTAGTTTGGGATTTACCAAGAGTAAAGCGGATTCCAACATTTACTACAAGGTTAAAGATGGCAACCCAGTGATGCTCCTACTATATGTAGATGATCTGTTCGTAACAGGTATGGATGGGTTGATTGTTGATACGAAGAGAAAGCTTGCTGCCGAGTTCAAAATCAAGGACTTGGGTATGATGCATTATTTTCTAGGTATGGAGGTGTGGAAAAATGTGGATGGAATCTCCCTTGGATAAGGGAAGTATGTGGTAGAGATCCTGAAGAGGTTCATGATGATGGACTGCAAGGCCATGACCACACCTATGGCATCGAACCTAAAGCTATTGAGTGATGCTTCATCAGAGACGGTTGATGCTATGATGTATCGTCAGATGATTGGGTCCTTGATGTACCTGATGAACATGAGACCAGACATTTGCTTTGCTGTGAACACCTTGAGCCAGTTCTTGAAAGATTCGAGACATGTTCACTTGATTGTTGCAAAGCATATTCTGAGGTACCTGAAGGGTACAATTGATTATGGGCTTAAGTACAAGGTGAATAAGAAGATTAACCTAGAGGGTTATGTTGATTCATATTGGGCAAGAAATGCCATTGATAGGGAGAGCACTTTAGGTTGTTGCTTCTGTATGGGATCGGGTGTGATCTCTTGGTTTAGCAGGAAGCAATCCTATGTGGCATTGAGTACAGCTAAAGCAGAGTATGTCGTAGCTTGTTCAGCTAGTTGTGAGGTAGTATGGCTGAGGAATCTATTGTCTGATTTATTGGATCTCCATATGGATGCTACTTGTATACATTGTGACAACTAGAGTTGCGTGAAGTTGTCAGAGAATCCATTGTTCCATGACAAGTCGAAGAATATCGAGATCAAGTATCACTATATCAGGGATATGGTGTAGAGGGGAGCAGTGAAGCTCCAGTATGTTGTGACAGAGGAACAGATAGCCGATGTGTTGAGAAAGCCATTGGCTAAGGTGAAGTTTGAGTACTTCAGGGAGAAGCTTGGTGTTCTCCAAATCGAGGTTTCCTCCAAAGGGAAATGATAAGACCCAGAGCCATTCTGACATGGTGAGAGGATTGGTTCCTTCCATGGTCAGATGTAAGGGCTGAGCCATTCTATCATGGTGAGGATTGGTTCCTTCTATGTCAAATATGAGTATTGAGCCATTCTGATGTGACTGTAGGATTGGTTCCTACATGATCAGAAGTAAGTGCTGAATTCCATTCTTGGAATGGAGGCACCTGGTCAGTTACCAGGTAGCTCAGTCCGGGACTAGGGGCCATCCTGATATGACTATAGGATTGGTTCCTACTTGATCAGATGTGAGTGCACGCCCTTCCAAACATGCATGTTGGATTGGTTCCTCATATGTGTCAGATGTAAGTGTAGAGCCCTTTCGAACATGTATGTTGGATTGGTTCCTCACATGTGTCAAATGTAAATGCAGAGCCTTTTCGAACATGCATGTTGGATTGGTTCCTCGCATGTGTTGAATGTAAGTGCAAATCCCTTTTGAACATGCATGTTGGATTGGTTCCTCGCATGTGTCAAATATAAGTGCTGATCATTTTTTAACATGTATGTTGGATTGGTTCCTCGCATGTGTCCAATGTGAGTGTTGGGCCTTTTTGACAAGGTTGTGGGATTGGTTCCCACATGGTCAAATGTGAGTGTTAGGCGTGCCTTTCTGAAATGATTATAGGATTGGTTCCTACATGATTAGATATAAGTGTTGGGTGGGCCATTCTGACTTAGGGTCAAATATAAGCGCCGAAGAAGACCTACATGGAGGCTAGGCCTACAACCGGGATGAAAAAGGGATGGCTCTGTAGAACTTCCTGTGACGAGAAGAATCATGAGATAGCACCCATGAAGATTCAGTGTTGATGATCCAGTAGAGATGATCTAGATCGAGGGATGATCCAGATCTAGAGATGATGCTCCAGAGGTGATCCAGATCGAGGGATGATCCAGATCCAGTGACGATGATTCAGATCGAGTGATGATCCAGATCCAGGTGAATATGACTTGAATATGAAGGTGACTTGAAGATAGAGATGACTTGAAGGTGAAGATGATGAAGAATCGATGATGATCTATATGATACAGAGAAGAAGACTTGTGCTGATAAATTGTGTCGAGAGAATACCTTCCTAGTTGAGAGGGAGTGTTGATGTAATTGTAACTTTGGAATGTATTCACTTGTATTTCTTATGTATTGTAACCCGATGTTTATTCCGGGATGTATTTGTAATGTAATTGAGTCATGTCATTCCCCGATGTTCCTATCGGGAGTTTATATAATGTAATCAAGTCATGTCAAGTCAAGGTGGGTAACCCTCCTATTGTCTAAGGGTTAAAGTCCCCGCAGTTTAGGGGCACTAGGGTTATTAGACTCACCTAGTGAAGTCGGCCCTAGTTGGGTTTAGTCAAGTCAGGAATTAGTATAAATAGAGAGCTAGCCTCTCTATTTATCACACACTCACTCACACTCAGTTGTAGTGCATAGCTGAGGAAGAGAAAGACACTAGGGCAAGGAAGAAAGAGGTTACTAATGTCGGGAGATCATCTTACTATTTTTGGGTTTCACTTTGGTGTTGATTCTATCTCTGAGGAAGTTGCGGGGTTTTCTCTATTTATGGTTTCCCCAAGGAAAAGCACTGTGTTCATTTTCTCTTGTGTTTGATTGATGTGCTTGTTGTTCTCTCAGTTAAAGATCCTAATGAAATGCTAGCTTAATGTTTAAAATCTAACAGATTCGACTTCTTTCTAAACTTGGGATTCAAAGGCCATTGTTCCAAACTGAATTTCAACATAGGTAAGCATGTCTGAGATCTCCTAAATGGCTTAATCATTCTCGTGTTAGGGAGTTTCCTCAGCTAGTGCTTGCTACCTTTGTATCACTTTAACTTCATGAAGGTCTTCCGCCACCTGCTCCAATTTCTCCCTCATCTCGCCTTTGAACCAAAGAAGGTGTCGCTTTTGACTTCCCATTTCGTGTTTATCCCTACATAGGTGTCGTCCCATGGAATCCATGTCATTTTGTGGGAAACATGGTTCACTTTCTTCATTGGAATCCATATCCTTGCTTCACCTGATAGAGAGTCGGATCCCTCATGTTTCTGTGCAATTTTGTAGGAGAGTTGTCAAATTGCAAAATAGGTGGATAACAATGAGTTGTTTCCTGACACCCTTTCTAATTAATAGGAAGATGCATGAGCTTCCCTAACTAACTTCATCACTGATCCTATCACACTCGTGACACATCCATCATGGGAATGATCTCTGAGGTGTGGCTTAAATCTCCAAATCCCCCTGCTTCGCTCACCTAGGGCACACTTAACGTTAGCAAGCCTGATTTGTGGTGTACCTTCTGGATAGAGGGCATTTTCATTGCAGTTATCTAGACTAAAACATCTCCTCCACATGCTAGTTTCTTCTCCACTACCATAACTAATATCCATACTAAATCATATCCTCTGCATGTGATCTCCTTCTCCCTTGCTTGAGCATTCCTTAAGTCCTCTAATGTTGCCACCTTGTCGTGCTGCTAGACACAACATGCCAACCAAGCCAACATGCGACCATGAGATTCCTCCCATCAGGGGAGTGGGTCCCACTCAGATAGATGGTCGTTGAGCAACAAATTACTAGCTTTTGAAGGTTACTGCTCTGTGGCTTTGTCTGCCTCCATATTGTTTTTGCATGGCAGATGAAAAAAGCTGAGATTTTGGAATTTAGCAACCATGTTCTGGATTCTGAGAATGATTTGTCTTAGGTGGATGTTCGTTAGAATTGAGTTCCTAACCATAAGACTGATGAAGCTTTGCAAATCCATGATTACCCTTTCCTATGATATTCCTTTTCTATTGAGTTGTCAAAGGCCTTGAAGAAGCGCCAAGGCTTCCACTTGATTATTGGTTGCATTTCCAATGTAATCACCTCTTATAATGAATTTTAGGAGTTACAGGTTTTCTTTATGAATATTTTTGCTGATGTGGATGCCTCATGGAATTTCTGGATTCATTAGATAGTGCATGCATTTACATCCAGCATGGACACATTATCTATTAGGAAAGCCTTGATCTATGTCTTTTCCCATGTATGCAAGACTCTTTCCTTTAATTTTGCATGCCTTGATTTTTTTGCAAAGAAAGGACTACAAAGGTAAACTTCACCTCCTTTAGACATCACCACATATTTGTACCATCATACTACCTAGATAGCTGCTAACTGATCCTTTCCAAAATTCATTTCTTTTTTATGGAGTGTGGATTACGAAGGTGGTACCTAACCATTGACTTTCCCATCCATCTGCATACCTTTGTGTTGCTTCAATAGCCCCACATAATTCTTAGTCTTTGTGGAGTGTGGATCATGGCAGAAATTTTGACTTGTTTGAAAATTCAAATGCCCAAAACTTCACGTATCTCTCAATTTCTACACCTTTTATTCCTTATCCATTTTCATGGTTCATTGTTATCTACATAGTGTATAGTACAAAGGTAATACCTCTACACCAACTTCATTCCTCTACATGGCCAAAGATTTATATTTCTTTACTTAGTCATTTCTAAGGCATTCATTAAATTATCCAAGGCATACATGCTACTTCTAAGGTTTTTATGAATACTTTAAATCCATCAAATCCATAAATTTGGTGATAATTGGATGTTGAACTCAACATATTGTTCAGAGTAAAAATAGATCCAATACATAGACCTATTTTAAATCAAACCTACCTATTTAAAGGATTTTGAGCCCAACAAAACATATGACACTAACATGTAATCTTCCAAATGTTCTTAAACTTGGGATATTAGTATCAAAAGGTCCTCCCCAATATGATTGAACTCATCTTTGATATTAATATATTTGTAACCACTTATCCTATGACTGATACAATTAAGAAGTACAAACGTTAATTAATTTTATGAAAAATAAAATGGTTATCTATATTTTCTATTTCACTAAGCATTAGTTCTAATTGTGTAATAATTTCAAATTGTGATGCAAATAAAGACGATATTTATAAAGAAATCAATTACATAGACACTAATAACATAGAGATTACCCTGAAAAGCAAAATGAAAAAACCTATTTAAATGGACTCTTCGACTCTTTCTCAATAAGAGAATTTACATAAATGGTCCCACACTATTAGTGAATGCTATTACTCTCCCATTGCAATCTTGGAGATAGTCTTCATTCAACTTGGTACAAGCTTGTATTCTACCTTTCATCCTCTAAGTCTTTTGAATAGTCCTCTATTGCTACCATCCCTTCCTCTTTGGAATTGTAACATGGATTTGGAAAATAAAAACAAAACACGTGCATCGCTAAAAACAAAGGTGGAAAGATGGCTTACACCCTATCTTCGGAAACAATAATTTCATCATTTTTAGACTCCTTTGTGTTATATTTTATTTGTTTGTTGTCCCTTCTCCAACTAATTCTTCTAAATAAAATCCATATCCTTTTGTGCTCTAGTTCACACTCTTAGTTCAATATTTTTGGATATCCAATTATAAACTAGGGATGTTCTTATTCCAGACATGGACAAACTTCATGCTTGATTATTCTTCCCACCATATTTGGAGCTCACCTCTACTTTCTTATGGATCATTTTTCTTTAGATGTGAACAAACTCGACATTTGAGTATTCTCCTTACCATCTTTGAACTATCCTATGTCGATGTAGATGATTTCACTAAATAATGGAACCTTTAGCCTCAATATCATTTTTTATGAAGGCCAAGAGCTTGACTAAGCTACCCATGTTTATAGTTTTCAATTGCCTTTGATTTGTCTCCAATTCCTAGTCCTCCATTTGTACTTGTTCTTTTTTTCATCAACCTATGTATTACTTCCCACTAATAGTTATGTCTCACTCAAAATTTCAAGAGACCCCAAAACACATTACAATTGTCTCCTCATCTTCTTAGTAGATGTCCCAAATTCTTCCAGTGAAACCCCCAATGTAACCACCTCTTGTAATGGATTTTAGGTGTTGCAATTTTTCTTCAAAATTATTGTTGATTGCATGGAATTTACTGATTTTCAGAGAGAACATGTGTCACCATATTGTGTGAAAACGTTACCTACTCGGAAGGCCTCAATATTCATTTCCCATGCATATAAGCTTTTTTCCTATGCCTTTCCATGCCTTTAACATTGTTTAACCAATGCCACATAACCCTTATCTTTTTCAAAGTGTTGAATGTAGAGGCAACTCCAAATTGTTTGAACCTACACATTCCAAAAGATTCATATATCCCTAAAGCTCCATGCCTTCTTTCCTTATCCATTTTCACTGCCTATTTCTTCAATCCAAAGTAAGGAGTTAACACCTTTGCTACAAACTCCACCATTCCTGTGCATGGCCAAGCTCTACATTGCCTTCCTTAACCAGGTTTTAAGGTGTTAAAAATATGATCTAAGGAATATATGTTGATGCCAAAGCTTTGGTGAAGGATTTAAAGCCATTAAACTTGTAAATTTGGTTCATTTTGTATATTAAACTCGATAGATTGTTTCATGTTATATGGAAATTAGTGTTAATAAACTGAGTGCATACTCTTGTCATTTTCCTCCATCACTTGTGTCAAGAATGATCTTCTACTTTTTCAATGTTCAATAAAAATATTCAAGTAGGTGAATATGAAGTAATTATACTATCACTACCATACTACCACGTGTGTGTGAATGATGTCTATAATAAAAATATCAATATGAGTCAACTTTATTTTATTTTATGTCATATGTCATTTATTTCTCACTAAAAAAAATATTTTCTTCCCAATACATTGCATTTCATGGAAAACCCCCTTAGTACTTTTACATAGTCGTACCTAAGTAGTCATACTTAAGTCCATAGATTAACATTGAGGGGATCAACTGAGTCTAACCCATGACTTTGTAAATTTGAGCATATAGATCTGTAGACAAAAACAAAACTCACAAAGAAGATCTCACAATTTACTCAGCAATTGAAGAATGAAACAGTGCAAAAGG
>LPNX010999783.1:165748-187529 GCA_001517045.1 Pseudotsuga menziesii
GTACTTTCCTTGGGTATTCTTCTTCTTCTTCTTCAGAGTCTTCCTTCCTTACGCTAGCAGGTACAGAAATGTTGTGCCTTTTCAAAAGAAGAGCCATTTCATCAAGTTGTCTTCTCATACAGGAGCTTTCTGAATGGAAGCCCCTTCCATAGTAAGGGCAGAGGATCTTGCTTTTGCTATTCTTCTTGCTTCTCTTTGAACTTGAAGGTTCTTTTGACTGTTCAGACTCATCTCTTTGCTTCCCTCTGTCATTCGCTACCTTATCTCCTCGTGCAACAAGAGCTAGATCTTTGGGAGATCGAATGATCCCCATTTGGATCAATTTATCATTTTCAGAAATAAGAGATTGAATGAAATCATTAAGAGTGGGCATCTTCCAATTTGGAGTAGTGAGCCTTACCGTTTGGAAGGTGGATACAAAGACTGAGTAGTTTGAATTGAGCTTGGTGAGAATAACAAGGATGAGCTGGGTTTCATCCTTATTTACTTTGCATTGCTTCAACTGATATATCAGGTTCTTGAACTTTGAGAAGAATTCATTTAGAGATTCGAAATCTGATGGATTGAGAGTAATCAGATCATTTTCTAGCTGATGGATCCTCATCTCATCATGCTTATCAAACAAGGAAGCAAGCTTGTCCCAAACCTCTTTGGGAGTGTCCAAGTCTCGGATGTGAAATTGAAGATCCTTAGAGACTGAGTGTTGCATGAGTCCAATAGCTTCATCAAGCCTGTTCATGTACTTAACTTTGTCTTTCTCTGATTCTGGCTCTTCCTCTGTTTCTTCTACAAGTCTGAAGAGATGCTTGGTGCAGAGCAATATTTTCATGTCATCCTTCCACTGGTGATAGTTGAAGGGAGTGAGAGGCTCTATTTGGTGAGCCATTTCGAAGTAATAAGAAGAACTGAGCTGTTGTAGCGAATGCAATGAGAAGTAGAGGCTGTTTGTAGCGAATGCTGCAAGAAAAGCTGATAACCTGTCACACAATCAAACAAACAAAATGATCCGGCTGGAGATCTGAGGAGGAGAGGAGTCTTGTCCACCGAGGCTCTGATACCATGTAAATTTGAGCATATAGATCTGTAGACAAAAACAAAACTCACAAAGAAGATCTCACAATTTACTCAGCAATTGAAGAATGAAACAATGCAAAAGGCTTGCAGCTGTGAATTCTTTCATTAATCAAAAAGTAATTCAGATAATAATTACAATGATGTAAAATGGATTTAATAGCCACAAGCAATTCGAATCCACATGAGGAAGTTCGAATTGATGACTCTACTTGACTGTAGGTAACCAAGACTTGTCTAAATCACAATTGGAGTTCTAAAACACAACCAACTGTTACATTTAGTATTAAATAATGGTTAACTGACTGTGGTAGGTGAGAAAAGCGCCCCACATGTGTGCAATTAATTAAACCATTATTTAACTGAATGTAACTAACTCCTAACTCGGCTTGACTAGTCATCAACTGAAGTTAAGGACCTAGTAGTTAACTGTCCTTGTCTAAATCATAACCGGAGTTCTAAAACACAACCAACTGTTACATTTAGTATTAAATAATGGTTAACTGACTGTGGTAGGTGAGAAAAATTCCCACATGTGTGCAATTAATTAAACCATTATTTAACTGAATGTAGAGAGCTAGAACTGAATGTAACTGACTCCTAACTTGGCTTGACTAGTCATCAACTGAAGTTAACTGACCTTGGTTGGTTTCAGCACTTCCAGTTGCTTCCTAAATTGTAGGGATTGATCTAGGAGACTCCTAAACTTATGCAATCAGGTGCAATAAGTGGCAGTGAGCCTCAATTAGTGTTCCCCACACTTTGGTAACTGAAACATGTGCCCCAATTAGGTCAAGTTTAACCAATGGTGCTAATGACTATAAATAGACTGGATGGACTCCCGATTTAGACATGACTCCTGATTTAGACATATGACCAAATTTGTACAAGGGAGGATTAATAATCCTAACAGACTTCCCCAACTTTTATAACCACTTGAAATGACCCTTTAGGCCACACACAATTTAGATTAACTAAATATTAAATTAATTTAAGGTAAACTCTCACCAGCTTAAAACTACTCGTAGATCATAAGAACCAAGTAACAAACTCAAGATAAATATATAGATAAGGCTTCATTGGCCAAATTTAGAGAATCTTTACATGAGAGAACTTACTAATTTTACTTCCATGAAGCAAAGCAATCACTAATGGTTGATGTGAATATTTATAAAGTAAAATATGCCAATATATAATATGCATTTATAAACATATCCAATCTTTTTTAAGAAATGTCACCTTTAGCTTATTTCATCTAACACCCTTTAGTAAAGTACGTAACACCAAGACAATGGTCATTTAGTGGTTTTAAGAATTTACAACCACGTGAATTTCCTTTGTTACTCTTTTAGGCATTATAGGAGATAGAAACACTTAAAAACCATCTTGCTAGCCAGAGTTAGCTAGCATAAACAATTTCCTATGGTGAAATTCTCATTTGGTGTTGTACGATAGTGGATAACTTGAAAATCAATAATTTGGCCATTTGTCCACACTAAGAAAAAAAAAGGACACATAAAACACACAAAAAAACCTTTTGTTTAAGTTTCAACTTTGAGTTTGAGGATTGTTGCCCAACATTACTCCATCTATGCTTATTGGAAATAATTAGTTGATGATTCAAATATCGACATCGCCACCTTTAGAAAATATAGGTAATTTAGGTACATTTCTCCACATTGTCTTTAATTTCCATTAAGTAAATTTGCATGTTAATTATTCAAATTCTATCATGGCTACAACTCTACCTCACTCCCACCCAAATTCCCACTTCCTCCTTTCCTTGTATATTGTTCGAGCATGACTAATGATTTAGTATGGTGGAGGATTCATTAACCTCTATTTGACTAACTTAATGGAATTTTGTACTTCTAATTGATTTGTTCCTTTCATAAGTAGAAATGGTTGTTGAATTGATTGAGATATGAGAATTGGTGGAGTAATACTGGTTGGATGCTATTGAGCCATTAATTCAATGTGGAAATTATTACAACACACAAGGGTAATTATTGAAGTAACAGGCTTTCTAGCCCCTTAATCTCCACATATTATCTCAAGTGATATTTTGTACATGTAAATTGTGATGGTTGATTTCAAATACATAGCATGGTGTTGTAGAATTAGTTGCACTATCTGAATGCAACACTAAGTACTTATGATATATTTCAACAAACAAAGTTAGGGAGAGTTGAGTAGCATTGTTGACCATTAACCCAAAATCAATTTAAGAGTTAACATGGGCAGTGGACTAATCAAATGCAATCCTACATCAACAAACCTCATCCACAACGATTCTTCAATGTTGTGTATATTCGAGTAAGAAGGATGTGTGGAATTGTTTAGTTGACTTCATGGGTTCAATGTGGCAATTTCTTTAGAATTTTTCAAGTAGTTCCATAGAAACCTTGCCATAGTTTCGCGGTTGATCATGGAAGTCACCTAAAAATCCATTTCTTAAGTGGTTATCCTTTCAATAGAGGGAGAACACTAGTGTAGAAACAAAGTATATGGCCATGGAGTTGAGAAAAGTTTCCTACATGTTGGTGAAACTATGGTAGATGTAGGTAAGGGAGTTAAAAATGAGACTCCACTATCAATACTGTGGGATGAAATTTCACTGCATGTCATCGATAACATCACCTATGAAGATAGACACAACAATGTACTTAGGTTCATTAATGTTCCACTCTTCATATTTCATTCAATATAGAAAATGGTAGGAGAAGTGCAAGTTAGAAGACAAGGCACCTTTACTCCCACAACTTGAATAAGATTATGATTATGAATGACTTACAAAGAAAGAAGCCATATCAAAGTTGGGATTGATTCATTGGCATTCAGGTTGGAGAATTTGCATAAGGCTTAAGTGCAAGAGATATAAACAATAATTGAAGAAGTTTGAAAGCTTATGCTTGCTCCTAGAAAATCCACAATTGTTACTACATAGATAAAGCCTACATCAAAATAAGCAACAAAACTCTACAACAACACATTATGAATAATCAAATGGATAGTTCCCTATATTTCTAGAGAACCAAAAATAAATGTTTATTGGGTTACTAAAGAGGGCTATTCTATGCAAGTTCTAGAACCCATTTATGTTGATTATTCTCCCAAATGTGAAGAGCACGTTACCCCATTAAGGTTTGGGGTTCCCATTGTTGAATAAAAAGAAAGTGAAGAATTCCTCACTAAGAGGTTTTGAAACCATTGAGAATGAGGAGGTTACGTTCAAGAGGGATACATAAGAAAAATAGAAAATCTATCATAATGGATAAAGTTGAAGATTTAAGGAAGAAATTACAAATTTCCAAAGGAGAAGCAACTAAGTGGATATAAAAAGCTAAAGCAGGAGAAGAAGAAGTCATCTATGTTCAGGAGAACCAATAGGTAATGAAGCAGTTGGATGATATGCTCATATTTTAGAGTCACTAATGATTGAGAAGAGATAGCTAAAGGCTAATCTAGAAAATTTAATTATAAGATATTGTAGAGAAGGCTGGAGAGGTGATAAGATTAACAACTTTGAGTGAAAAAATTACTGGATATGCTAGTGAGATGTTATCATGTAGGCATGCAAAATTTTATGCTTTGTATCTAAAATAATAATGGTACACATTCCAAATTCAATGTTGTGTTTCCTAATAAAAGGGAGAATTTCAAAACCCTTAGGAATTGTGCATGCTCTATTTTAACAACCTTCAATAAATGAAAAGTCTATTATATGTGAGCTTTATCTACACTATTTTGTGGTGCCTAAAAATTTTAAGTGGCCTTTGACCCCTTATGTTAGGGACATTAAACTCAAGGAAACCATATCTTGGTTGTAGAGCAAACATATTAGTTTCCCATTATGGAATATTACAAGGTTGAGGAGATGATAAATGAGCTAATGTTGAGAGGAGAATGAGCTAGGCCAAATGATGTTTGGAGAAACCATATAAATGCGATTGTAGATCTAGTTTCATTCATAGTGTTAGAAATGAGATATTTGGAGGCAACTGCACTCGACAATAGAATGATCAATATTTCAAGGGACGAGTCACTAAAGGATCTAGAATTAATATGGAATAAACTTCCTAAAAAGATACAAAAGAGGGAACCCTAGTCCTCATCAAGTCTCATAACAACTCTGTACAGAGTTCAAATATATGTTGAAGGAATTCGAAGAATTACAATCAAATGGGTGTTATACCTAAATCTTGTCACCAACATGTGATGAGATCCATAACACCTATGTTTTCCCTAAATCCCAAACTAGGAGTGAAAACATGCTCTGGATATCAATTCTACATGAAATAGAAAATAGATCTCCTCAAGCATAGTTTACCTTTTGGTTTCAAGCTTGCATAAAAATGAAACCATTCTTGAGCATAGTTCATTTTCTATTTCAAGCTCGTTAAAAAATGAAGTAGGTTTCCTTAAGCATAGTTTACCTTTTGGTTTCAAACTTGCATAAAAATGAAACCATGTTCCGAGCATAGTTTACTTTTGGTTTCAAGCTCGTTAAAAAATAAAACCACTCCTTAAGCATAGTTTACCCTTTTGGTTTCAAGCTTGCATAAAAATGAAATCATGCGGTGAGCATAGTTCCATTCTGTGTCAAGCTCGTTAAAAAATGAAACAGATCCTTATGAGCAAAGTTCCTATTCTATGTTAAGCTCATTAAAAAATGAAATGGATTTCCTCAAGCATAGTTTACCTTTTGGTTTCAAGCTTGCATAAAAATGAAATCATTCCTGAGCATAGTTCATTTTCTATTTCAAGCTTGTTAAAAAATGAAATAGGATTCCTTAAGCATAGTTTACCTTTCGGTTTCAAGCTTGCATAAAAATGAAACCATGTTCCAAGCATAGTTACCTTCTATTTCAAGCTTGCATAAAAATGAAATAGATCCCCTTCCCTTGAGTTGAGTCTTCACTTTAGTGTCAGAACTTGAACCTTCTTTTCACCTGTTCGATTCTGGTTCTTCCTACCCCCCTGGTGAACATTTTCACATTAGTAACTAGGTTTTTAGGTTGGGTATGGAAGAAGAATCGTCAAATGAAATGAAGCTTGGGGGCATGTCGAGTTGTTAGCAACCATGCTAGGGGTAAGCTTCGCCAACAATCATGCTGGGGGCAAGCTTCCAGCCTCTGTATATCATGTTAATGGGATTTTTCAAGCATAGTTTACCCATTGGTTTCGAGCTTGCGTAAAAATGAAACCAATCTTCGAGCATTCTTTCAATTGATCTTCAAGCTCGTTAAAAATAGTAAGATGGTGTTGAGCTTACTTTTCATTTTTCACACTCTAGTTAAAACATGAAAAGTGGTTTGAGCTTAGTTTATTACTTTTTCGTGCTCTAGATTCAAACATGAAAAATGTTAATGGAGTCTCCTTTAAGCTCTTTTCGAACTCTTAAAATGTGAAAAGATATTCGAGTACTTGTCTTATTCATACTCGTAAAAGGATTTGAAGAGTCATCTCTCTAACAGTAGGTTATCTCTTTTTCGGTTCAGATAGACTATTTACAGAAAAGGAACACTCCATCCACTCATGATTGGAAGGGTTCTCTAAGGTATTATTTTATACTTTTTCAGGCCTTAGGGACTAAATCATATGAAAAAGGACCCTTTGGATTTTTCTTTAGTTTGTTCAGACTCTCTAAACATGAGCTACACTAAGTTTTCTTTCATTGGACTCGTTAAAATAAACATTGAAAGACCCTTTTTTGGGAACAAACCCCTCCTCTCTCAGGTTCGTAAAACATGTGAGTTTGGACTTGTCTTCGGACGAGCTACAACGAGTGTTTGTTACCCTCTTTGAACTCGTAAAAATGAAAAGAGGCACTCATCAACCATGATGGGGAAATTAAAGGAAGGGAATCATTTTGCAAATAAATGGTAGTTTGTCATTACCTTTTAACATGGCACTTGTCTGCATATCATTTCAGTCAATTGGGTATTCAACTGATTTCCATGACGATCCACTTTCATGAGTCATGTCACTTCTTTGATTTTTTCAAAAGAATGCATTGTCCACCGTTGCACTGTGTGTTTGTCTGGTCTAGTCATCCTGCCAAGTCTTTTGTCGTGCCGCCCAATGTTCAAAGGGAAGTTGAAAAAGTTTACCTCTGTAATAAAAATAGTCTATGTGTCATTACTTTTGAGTCAATCTTATGGTTACCTCATTCACATCATTCCAGAACTTTGTTCCGAGTTTCATTTCATTGATGTGGGATTCATCATGGCCCTCCTTCGACGAGACTATTCCTGTCGACATCATCTCATCATCCGAGAAATAGTCTTAGAAACAAATTTAGTATCTTGAGATCTATATGCCTCAATGATAGATTCTCTTACTCTTGACATAGGTTCACATCATTGACCTTTGATCAATAGAATCAACTGGGTGTTCGACATCAAGACATCTATTCACACTCAGTAGATTGTACTAGGGTACCTTAGGAATCATTGACATCAATGGTGATCTCCCTTGCACTTGTTAACGGTTCACATCATTGGGCGGTAATCAAGTGGTTTCTACCATGTTCGACTTCATAACATTGTAGTCACATGGATAGAATCCTACTTTGTGGAAAACAAGAAGAAAACCCTGGGTACTTGTTTAGCACTCATTGCTTTCCCCAGGTTGCGATGGAGTTTTGTATATCAAGCATGGATCCACATTTGTATGGTCATGGCTATGCTCAAATTTGCGTCTGTATGACATAGATCTACATTGTATGTCTGGTAGCTATGTCCAAGTTTGAGTCCTCTATCACATGGATCTACACTGTATTCTAGTGGCCATGGTTGTTTATTCCTCTCATGGATCTGCTTTGTATTGGTCTGCATCCATGAGTTGGTTACATTTGTCTATGAGTCAAAAGTATTGATGTATTGCAAATGCCTACTCGACGAAACTCTCCAATCAAGCTGACTCTTACCTTGAAGTGACAACGTGTTCTCTTAAAGCTCTTGCTTATCATATCCCTCTAAGCCTGATGCTTTGTGGGGCATTCTGTTATACCCAAATCCTGTCACCAACATGTGATGAGATCATTAACACCTATGTTTTCCCTAAATCCCAAACTTGGAGTGGAAACATGCTCTGGATATCAATTCTACATGAAAAACCTTAGCACCGCCTTTTCCCTTTAGTTGATGAGCGGTACCTTGTTCAGCACTGCCTGAGTCCTGTTATAGAGAAGCGGTGCCACCGTGTATGTGCTTTGTTCTTGAAGTGGTTCTTACCTACACCGCTCTATCATAAAGGTATATAAGCGTTACCTTTGGTAAAATTGGACAAAAGAGGATTCTCAAGGCTTCTAGAACATGAGCCTCATGTCCTCCCTTATCCCTATCAATCTGGGTTGGTTGGAATCGAGATCCCTCTTGGTAGGATCTTATGGCCACCTCACCCACAATTCTCTCAACTATCCCTATCCATTGAGCCCTATAAATACAAGCTCATGTCCCATAGTTGAGGGGGAGAACTGAAGGGTAATGTTATGCTGTTGAATTGACTATCTAGCCCAATCCATTGGAGAGCACAAGAGAGCAAGTTGGAGCTATCAGGGACGGGGTGTTTGTCATGTGGAGGAGTTTGTCAACACTAAGGCAATGGTTGTAAGCTTCTTCATTGATTTCTTAATGCAAAGTTGATTTCTGTCCCACATATATGTTGTACTGATCTCATATGTATATGTTATTGGATTCCTTAGTCACTAGTATGGATGTGTAAATAATGTTCTAGTAGCTTTGATGTTCTTGTTTGTTTGACATGTTTTGCAGGTACATAGGTTTGTCATCAAAGCATTATTCCAGGTGTTTACAACATTCAGGGAAGGTTTTCACCCTTTGTCATTCACTTATTTGTTCTGGATCTAAACCATTCAGACCGGAGGAACAGCTTCTGTCCGCAGAAGGTGCAATATTCCTGACAACAATGGGTAGGGTTAAGTTTTAGTTTTTCACTTTCATTAGATCCTATCCATAATTATCAATGATTTGGAGAACCATGATGTTTCTACTAAGAGGAGAAGGTGGAGGGAACTTGTCCAATTTTCAGGTTACTACCAAAAAGAGGCTACAACCTACTCTATTTAGTATAATTCTTGACAACATAGAGGGATGTTGAGATTATTATAACATGATAAGGGTAGTTATTTCCACTCTTAATTGGGGCAAGCAACACTCAACAAATATTTTGAGAATTAGAATCAAAAGTAGAGGAAGAGATGAAAGTTGAGGCAACATCAAAATTAGAGGAATAAGAAGAGACAAAGGACAATGAAGAAATAAACATCAAAGACAAGGAAATAAGAAGGGAAGTAGAGGAAGATATGAAAATAGGGGTACACTTGCAATTTGTATCCATAATAAACTTCTAGAATAGTTTAGGCCAAAGGTAGTAGTCAACAACAAAAGTCACAAGCATAAAAAGATCACAAATTGAACTCTAGCTTTTTCTTTCCTTGCTTTTTTCTAGACAAGGAATTTGGAAATATCTAAGTTGGGTGTTATGATGAGCCCCACATTTGGCCTATTTTACTCATCTTTTATGGCCATTTAAATCCCCTAAAACCTTGGAAATTGTCGATTTTTAGACCAATTTCTATTACATTGACTATTTTTGTAGTCATCAAACAATTAGTTGATTAATTATTTGCTATGGTTATTTTAGTAGATTTTTTGTGTTGAAAATGTTTAACTTTTCTTGTATATTGATGAATGGTTTTTAGTGATATAACTATTAATATGTAATGAATAAAATTTTCAATTCTTATGAATCATGATAACCTTTTGATTATGTCATTAGCATTAAAATGTCTTTTTGCCAACACTTGTCCACATTATAGATCTAAGGTAGCTGGAAGGATATAGAATACTAGGGCACATATATTTGACCCACTACTGCAACTCGACCAAGATGGAAATAGACCTATAAATGTCTCTCTCAATAGCTCTCCTACTCGAGCAAAAGGGAAGATGAACTTGCAATTAATGACAATTTGTCAAGATGGTCAATCAACAAACGAGTTTTATTCATGAACCCTCTTTAGTAGATCATCCACTCAACCAATGAAGAAGGATTGTGCACCTCCAAAACCATTATTTAGCGCGTTGTCAAGATATTATATTCCTAGTGTGAAGAAGTTGGTGATTCTTGTGGGCAAGATTTGGCATGACAAGGCTTTGAAATCCCTATCAGTTTCAAGGGATCAAGCTGTCCACTACAAACACACTACAAGTGTACGCATTTATAGCTTAAGTAAGGGTAGGTTCCAAATTGCCCACAATTAGTATTAGTATTACAAAAGCCACAAACTAAAGAATGTAATTTGAAGTACTAGTTTTTTTAGTTAAATTAAAGCTAAGGCCTACATGAAGAGATTGTTGGTGAGCACACCTTCTTATGTATGTTCCATTTAGTTTTTTCTTCTAATTATCATGTGGTTTTTATTTCCTTAAACCAACATCTCATGTTCATATTCTTGAGTGGTTGAGGAATCATTCATCATTTAGTGCATTTGTTAGAATGTTTAATTCATCTTGTTAAATTTTTCACCAACATACTATGACCTGATGACTAGTAAATAGTCTTTGTTATGATGTTTATTGCACTAAAGAATAGTTTGATTCCATCACATTTTGTTATGATTTGAATTCCATAACATTCACTCATGTTATTAGTACCTTTATTTTGGAAGTAGTAGTCATTCACTTCAAAAGCATTGTAGATTCTATCTTGAAAAATGAAAGGGTTCTAAGGCATTGGCTAGAAGAACAAAGATATTTAAATACCTAAATGATTTTTGCTATAGAATTGCTTTGTAAAATAAATACATATAATAAATGTCATTCACCAAAAACATTTAAAATTTTAAAAGATAATAATACATCACACTTCACAAGCTTATGATCATTTAAATATAAGTTAAGAATTTAACAACCCATATACCTTTTTGTTTGTAAGATTAAAATCATACAACAACTTCGGTTTTCAAGATGAAGTGACAAGAGTGCTTATCGTCTTTAAATAACATTTAAAATCTTAAAGAAATACATCACACTTGACAAGCTTATGATCATTTAAATATAAGTTAAGAATTTAACAAGCCATATATTTTTGTTTGTAAGATTAAAATCATAGAACAACTTCGGTTTTCAAGATGAAGTAACAAGAGTGCTTATCCACTTTATTTTAAGACCCACGGAATGCACATTTTATTTTTGATAAGCGCTCTTATTAGCCCACTTAATGTACACCAATTTAGTTTTAATAAATGACCACTTTTTTTTTTTTATAGATAATATATGTACAATCTCTCAATTTTACACTTCACATAATTGAATGCATAAAGTTTAGCAAAATTAAGTTTATAATTTTAATTATATTCGATAATTAAAAATTTATAATATGAAATTTGGTTGTTCATTAAATTTTAATTATATTCTTATGTGTTATATATTTATAAATATAATTTTATAAATAAAAAATAAATGTTTAAAGTAAACTTAAATGTGGTTGTAAAGAAAGAACCATATCTTTGTGAAGGAAATAATAAAAAGACACCTGCAATACCTTTCAAACTACCGTTGATTGATGGCTATAAATTTACAGTCCTCCATTTCATTACGGATAAGTTACT
Organism: Pseudotsuga menziesii; assembly: GCA_001517045.1. Lineage (NCBI taxonomy): Eukaryota > Viridiplantae > Streptophyta > Pinopsida > Pinales > Pinaceae > Pseudotsuga > Pseudotsuga menziesii. Next base: position 177,459 of record LPNX010999783.1, read on the forward strand.
CCCTCTCTATATCCAACTTACAGCAAATTAACTTCCTCCAAATTCATTGCCAGTCTGCTGAATCAAGCAAAGCCAGCCATATATTTACGAAGCAATGGGAAGACAAGGGCCGCAGAATGGAATTATTAAGATTGGCTAAATTTGGAAATATAGCTTAACCTCTCATAAGAAGAGCATGGGCAAGAGCCTGTAGATCTCCGCCATCTTCTCCTCCATTTTCCTCCCAATATCTGCATCTTTGGAGGACCTTCATTTGTGGCGACGAAGTATAACTGGGAGACTCGCAAAATTCGCTGTCTATGGAACTAGCGGAACCACAGACGTTCTCCTCCTTGACGGAAGACAGGAACGCGTTGTAGGGCTGGGGGATAGGATGACATGGCAGGGAGAGCTGTGCAGGGAACTGATGTGGGTGCTGACTGTTCGACGAAGAATACATGTGAGGATGATTCATGGAGGTGGATGCTGCTCCGAATGCCACGCGGCTCGCCAGTTGTGCTTGCACGAAGGTCATCTCAGCCTGTAAACTCGCAACCTGTAAAAAAATTCATTGCACATATCTTAAGATTAGAGATACCTGCAGAAATGTGTTATATAAAGAATGCTTATGCTGAGGTTATTGATGTATACACATTTTATATACGTTCCCAAGCGCTGGTTAATATACCTGTTGCTGCAAGGCGTAAATGTGCGCAACGCAGCCATAGACGGGATCTCGTAGTCGAGCCTGTGCCTCGTACGATATCGTGGCAACTGCCTCGCAGCGCTCGGGTATTGGGATATGCAGTAAAAGCTTGGATACATTGCTCGCCCCAAAGATCTTATGAACTGCTGCGAAATGCTCGGCGCCTTCATCAGAGGCGAAGTATGGAGCGAACACACAGCCTTTCACGCATTTTCTTCTCAGAAACTTGCAGGCCCCGCAAGGCGCTCCTTCGGTATTCATTATGCAGGATTTGAACTGCCGACCGCTGAGTTTTCGGAGAAATCCTTGGTATTGCTCCCCGGATCTGCGATTTTTGCCTCCTCGTTGGGGCCGCGGAGTGGAAATCCCGGTTCCCAAAGGACGGAGGACTCGGGGAAAGGGAGCTGCACTGGAAAGGGTTCGATGCCGCGATCGGTGAGAGGGCCAGGGCAGGGCAGGAACTTCGAAGGGTTTGAGTAAGCGGGCAAGAAGGAGGAGAAGCGGGTTGGGATTTAAGGAGGAGGAGGATTTAAAGGGAATTGCCGGCGGCCAGGGGTTCGAGTCCCGAACCGGTGGTCCGCTTGATACGTTAGTAGCGCCGGCGTGTCGGGACAGAAAACGACATCGCCGTCATGTGAAAGGGTAAAACAGTAACAAGGTAAACTGGAAGAGGGAGGCGCTGGTATCGCATGCGTGAGGAATGTTACTGGGCGGAGGGGACCGCCTACAATTGTTGAAGTTCCTCCGCCGCGTAGGTGGCAGTCTCAAAAGGCGGCGCTTCACGCTCTCTCACCTAATGTCACTCTCGCGAGCCGTTCGAAGTTGTTGCTGGCAGCTTGACCTGTAAACACGTCACCACATTGCCAGATAAGGATGGGTTTCTTTGAAATAATTAATTCATTTAGCCCAACACAACCCACGTGAAAATAATCCATTTCGTAGCGAGAGATTGGTAATTTTGTTTTAAAAAAAAACGTGTCGTACACTCTAAACCTAAATTATACAAAGCCAAAAAGCAAGCCTGGCCTTTTACAGCGCAACTATAGAATCTTCTAGAAGAGTGGGTTATGGGCTAAAAATATTTTACATGCAGCAGAGTACTAAATGCTCTGGCTGCAGTATTGTGAACCCTTGAATCTCAATAAGTTGAGATCCAAGGGTTCATAATGCTGCAGCCAGAGAAAATCTGTTATTTTTGGAAATGGTTTTTCACTCTATTTTGTTAGAAACTATAATTGGGTTTAATAATGGTTTTACTGTACCTAAAAGGTTTTTAAACTCTTTAAATCAAGTTCAAGCTTTTTTCGATTTTCATTATACTTAGACATCACCATGAATGAAAAAAATGAGATTTAAACTATATAGCCATTTCTTTTTAATTGCACTCAAGTAAATGTATATATAGATGAAAATATTTTGGATTTTCATTATACTTAGACATCACCATGAATGAAAAAAATGAGATTTAAACTATATAGCCAATTTTTTTATTGCACTCAACTATATGGATGAAAATATTTAGCCATGTCGACTCCAACTATGTCGCAATGTCTCGAGGATGGTGGTGTCGCCTTATAATATCTTGTATTTTTAAAGTTATTAGTGGACTTAGCGTGACTTAAGTGAGAAATAACCCTGATAATTGAGGCTCAACTCAACTCTTGGAAGGAAGCTCACTTAATTCACATTTGTACTTGGCTATTAAGCCAAGGGGATCTATCGGTTGGATCTTAATTTGAAATCAAAGTTATATCAAAATTAAAGTTATGTAAAAGATGAAGGATTTTGAAATTAAAGTTATATAAAAGACGAAGGAGAAGGTGTAGTGCAATATTTTAAGTTTTTAAATAGTTTATAGTTTGAGTAGACTATGTTTTGTTTTTGTGGGTTGTTGGATATACTATTGGGAGGTTGCTTAGTTTTCATGGTTTAAACAAGAAAAATAAAGTAAGTTTGTGCCTGGGTTTCATTATGATTAAGATAGTTCTATGCTAATTTAGTTCATGTCTCTTAAAGTAGTTCATGGCCAAGTGAGATATAATACTGAGTTGATTCCCTTAAAATCACATTCAAAATAAGTATTACCCCTTCTCTCTTGAAACAAGTCCAAAAGGAGATCGTTACCAATATTTTAAACAAAATTCAAAAAAGGCATCCCTAAATTCTTAGGATACTCTTCATTTCTTATATAATCTATAAATTAAAATGGGGAAAAAATATTTGTAATATATATATAAAATGATTTAATAAATATATTTTAACACTAAGGTTTCTAGAAGTTTGTGTCTTGTTTTTTTTAAATCCTAGTAATGCTTAATAGACTTAGGGTCAAGATAGTTCCATGCTAATCTATTTAAATCAACAACTAGTCGTCATGCACTTCATCAATTAAGGTTGTCGCAGTTAAATCAACTACTGCTATAAAACATCCCAATCTTAAGTAGAAATGTTAGAAGAAATGACAAATTGGAGGTGTACAACCCACCTCCCCATGCCCTCACATGAATTGCGTCGATAACTCCTACTTGAAAGCATTTATTGGAGGTTAAGTAGTCCAAGAACTAAGATATCCCCTAGGTGAAAGAATTTAATGGAGACTAACTAGTCTATGCACTAAACTTGTCAAATGAGTGTTCAAAAAGAACATAAAAAGAAAGAGAAAGAGAAAATAAGATAAAGGCGTGTATTTGATTTTGGATAGAGACTTATGAGTAAATAAGGGAAAAGTGGTGTCTCTTAATGGTAAAAAAATGTTTAAGAATTGGGCAAATTTTTACTATACACAAAGCATGTTCTTTTAACTTTAGACATATTTAATTTTTATCACCCCTTTGAAAGTTGACACAATCCATATGTCCCCCTTGATTCGCCTAAATAATAGAATAAGAAGTGAAGACATCTCAAACAGGGTTGGATTTGGGGTGTGCAACAACATATTTTAGAATTGAGGGAAACACACATCTAGCCTTCACAATAAATTGTCTAAGGTCTAAATGTGTGAATATCGGGAATCTCATAAAGCAATGAAGAAAAAAAATGAAGTTTTCTTTTAATTTAAGCATTGTGTACATATATGTTGATAATGAGGAATGTGGTAATCAATGCCAACCCTTAGCGAGTGGTATGTCATGAATGTCCCAAGAAAAATAAAGGCCATTCAAGAGTCGAGCCTTAATATAGTTCAAAGTGATGATAGAATCATTCTTAATTTAAAGATAAGTACAATAATAATGATGAAGTTAAGGAGAAAACATCTTTCTAAGTAAAATGTAAGATATCTTAGATATGTTTTATGAACCTCCACTTTAATTTATTTATGGATATATATTTTTAAATAATATAGGATCATAAAGACAATATAGGGGTAATATTGTAATATCCAATAAAAAAAATGCATAAAAGTTAGAGGCAAAAAATATAGAAAAGTTTTAACCTCCACGTCTTAAGAGTACATTTAGTCATGCTTGGCCATATGCATGAAAAAATTGAAGTGTGCAAGAAAAAGGTTCCTTTTCTTACCATATGCATGAAAAATTGAAGTGTGCAAGAAAAAGGTTCCTTTTCTTACCACAACCATAGTCAATAAAGCAATAAATTTCGTGCAAGAATGTGCAATAAGAAAATGTTGTACTATCATAGACCGCTCATAGATGGCTTGGCTCCACCAGTTTAGACAGCTTGGGATAAACACTTTTTGACAGTTTTGATGAAGTGCTCTTTTTGGAAAAACTCTTTTTACGTACCATTTCCAATATTATCAGCACAAAACTTCAAAGAGGGAACTATGTTTTATCTAGGAACGTGTGAAATGAAAAAAAGTATATATATGGAATCTTGGGATTTAGAACTTTATGTATGGGATGAAAAAGAAGTAAAGGGAAAGGCCTGGAAACATGGCCTTCTGCAAAATGTAATTTTGTTAATCTATTAATAAAATTACGTTTTTTTCTTTGAAAAAAAAAGAAAAGGTCGTTGATAATAAAAATACAAACATCGTACTATAGAGATCTGCTAATACAAGGCATTAATATTTTAAATTTAATGAATTTAGAGAACATTAAAATAAGGGCTTTCTTAATATAAAACCATTATATTTGTCAAATTCCAACACAAGAAACCTCCATACACCCATAGCACGAAGTTAATGATATAACCTTGTCATATAGGTTAATTTTAGAGTCACCATATTGAAATTTAAGATGATAGTATTATCTCTATAAAAAAAAGTAAATAACAAAAACCTTGTTGGCTTGGATTTAGAAGCAATGGTTATATGCAAAACAATCTCAAATTTTCTAGTGAAAAATATCAACTTTTACTAGTTTTATAAATAATGAATTTCCAAGATAAAAGCATTAGAGTTCAAACATAGTGGCAACATCTCAATCAATCATTGACTTCTTATGTAGTTTCCTTATCCACAAATCTTTTACATTAATTCTCTTATGTTGAGCCATGTAATGGATGGTCGAATCATGCACACACAATTTTTCTTTCAATTGGTGTGAAGCTTCCAAGACATGATGATTATACATGAGACATATTATTGATGCACCTTAAGGAACACAATTATCAACAAATATAAATATAAAATCTTCATTCCTTATTGTACACTTGTTGTGTTAAAATGTAAATGTGGTTCAGAAATGACTTAAAAAAAAAGTTGGTCAATATCCCCACTAACATCTAAAGACATACTTGTTTCTCTCATGTATCACATGTCCATGTTTACTGTGAGATACTTTACAATTGTAAATTGTAGACACACCATTGTTTCTATTTCCTTTGTTTAACCACATGGAGATATAAATTCTTGTCAATTAATATAATCTCACTTGATAAGATATAAGTTCTTGTCAATTAATCTAATCTCACTTGATACTCTTAAGCACCATTTACATTTTAGTCTCTTATCCCTTTACACTAGTCACATTCACATTTATTCCTTGTTAGTCACATTCACATTTATTCCTTGTTTGTTGAAGATGGTGGTGGTTGAGGATGAGGTCTGGGCTCCATTGGGTTAATATTAATTAACTACTTCCTAATAAAAATATAACAAGTTCCTTCTTAACTTGTCCTATATGTTCATCCTCTTATTCATTTCAACATTGTCATTTCTTTGTTTGAATATTTTGGAAAAAAAAAATACATATAGTTGAGATAATGCTTATATTTAGATATATGTCAATATTTTCACCAACAACATTTCAAATCACACGGCTTGTCTAATATATTCAATTATAAAATATATGAAATGAAGAACCTAACACATGCTTACGTATGTTAATTATTAACATTTAAAATATATTAGAAAATGAGATTGATGTTACATATTGATGAAAGAGTTGATGATAACCTAATATAATAGAGATGTTGTCTCATGACTTACAACATCATATGTTAGCTTCAAAAAATGTATAATACTTGTAACCATTAATAATAATGATATTATGTTTTAGTCAAAATATAAAGAGAAATACTATATATATATATAAAAAAGAGAGACTTGATATGTACACATAATATAAAAATAACTTTATAAAAAACATAAAAAGAAACATACTATATTTAAACATAAACATAAATAAATTATATGTAAGCTTAAAAAAATTATAATATTTATAATAATTAATAATAATATTATATATTAGTCAAATAAAAATAACATATAAAATAAATGAGATATACATATAAATATAAATTTAAACATAAATATAAATATTATACATAGACTTAAAAAATAATAATGTTTTAATAAAGTTTGTGACAATTAATAATAATATTATAGGTAAGTCAAATAAAAATAAGAAACACACATCAATATATTAAATTAACTTATAAATGGAAATATTATAAAAATGATATTTATATAAAATATTATTATAATGTAAAGATAAATATCCTCCACACTAAATCTACTTTTAAATGCTTATATTTTCATAACTTATTAATTTTATATAATTGGCTAAGATAACTAAAAATCTGAATCAATTTTAATTGATTGATATCTATGTTGGCTGTGAAAAAAATAACCATCTATCTAGAATGTTCACTACAAAGAAGCTTGAGTTCTAAGAGAACTTGAACTCCTTAACAAATTCCAAACATAAACAAAATTCAGATTGTCAAAGTAGATCCATGTTAACTTTATATTTTATATTTTTCAATTTTCCAAAATGATAAAATCTTTCAAGTTGCAAAATTTTCAATTATTTAAAATTGAAGAAGTCTAAAAATTTGACCATTTGGATTAGACGACCATTTTTTAAGAAAATCAGTTTTTTTCTTTTGTTTTGCAAAATCAGAATTTAACTATGTTTTAATCACTATTTTGATAGTATAAATAGATTCAACATCCTCAAAAACCTTTAATACCCAAAATTTCTAAAATTTTAGAGTCTTAACCTAGATTTTGAAAAATTCTCATCAATTTTTTCCAAAATGGTACGTAGGTTTTTTTGTCTAATTCTATCCAAAAATCATCAAAAATTTAAACTACAAATTTCAAAATGAATTGTAATCTTAAATTTAAAATCCAAATATAATAATGTAAGCATTATTGAAAACATTTATATCATACCAACATGTAGATCTAACACCTTCGACAAAATAACATCAATAAAAAAAATTTGAACATGTAGATCTAACACCTTCGACAAAATAACATCAATAAAAAAAATTGAATAAATTATAGATAGAATTTTGTCGATGACCATAGATTATGCTCAAACCCGAAATTGTTACAACTAACGAATAGACCATGGGAGATTGGTGCGCTGTGCACGGGGGACCGGATGACGGCAACGAAGGCGGGCCCTTCCGCGCCGCTTAGGAGAATCAAATTTGTATGAAAATATTAAACAAAGAAAGTAAAGAGTGAAGACAATTGAGAGGAGTTGAAAAAAAAAATTCCTTAATGCCAAATGACGATTGGAGCGACCCAAAAGTTCGAAGGGGCGTTTTGCAGTCAGAGCCCCGACAGTGTGGGCCACCGTTGCCCGCCACCACCCTTTGAAAATACCACGCTCCCAAACATTAAATATAACATTTTATAATTATATGCTACAAACTGACAGACTGAAAAAAATTAAACGCCAGTCCCTAAAATTAAAATTAAAAAAGAGATGACGATAATATTCGGAGAGGAGTGAACGGCGCGGTGCTATGGACTACCTGGACGAATATCTTTCCGTTTTGGTTTGTCTGTTTGTTCAAGTTACGTGGCAAGGAATTATAATAATCATTTTCCTTTTTTCCCCTGTTAATTTGGGGATGTTTTACCTTCGATGGAAACGAACCAGAATTTGTTATTTTCTCTTTGCATATATGCATGGATCCATCAAAGAAAGAAAGCTATGTCCACCAACTTTGCAAAGAACGATCTCCCACTTTAGCCTTTTAAAAGTTGGGAATAATTTTCAAGGACTCTTTTGTAATAATGCATTGGAAGGACAGGTGAAAGCATAATATTCATTATACCTTTCCTACTTTCTCACTTAGCTTAAACATTGCTCTTTGAAATTTTAATTTTATTTTTATTTTGTTAAAAGTAAAATAAAGGGTATATGTAAATTTTTTAAAAGAAAAACATTGTTTTTTGAAATTTTAATTTTATTTTGTTAAAAGTAAAATAAAGGGTAGATGTAAATTTTTTAAAAGAAAGGTATTTTGCATAAAGATGGTGGCCTCAAAAATAGCAATGGGGTCACCAGGAATGCACAAAGTGTTAATACAAATGCACATGTTCTTGCGTCATCGCATCAGAGATTTTCAAACCACCAACAAGGATTTCATGTCACCCTAACAGGAGTGTGTGTGTGTTTTTAGTGCACATGCGTTAATAACATGTGTGTGCTCCTTTTTTTAAATGTAGCGACTGGTATATTGTTTCCACAAACCATGCGGCGCGTTTTGGAGGTGATTTAGCACACTACGAACATATTAACTCGCCACCAAGATAGCCAACCACCAACCAACCTCAAGTGGATTGGATTCCAAGTAGTATTTGTGGGGTTTTTTTGTTTAAAAATCAAACAAAAATCTAAACCCCAACTCAATTTTTAAAATAAATTGCAGCAATATCAACTACAATGAATCGAGAAGACAATCTGACCCTAAATCTCGAAGACAACCCTAACTTAAACCTCGAAGATAATCAAAACATGAATCCTAAACCACCAAGCTCTGTCCTGGAAATTGATGCAAATTTGAGAACTCTTAGAACTCTTTGCTATGAATTGCAAAACAGTAGAGAGCCTACTTGATTGTTACTAGCTAATTTGTTTTTTTTGTAAGCTAGATAAAATCCTTTTATTGTCGAAAACATAGTAATAGAGTCAACCGATAAAGCAATGCCCTCTCATGGGAAAAATGGGCAAAATGTAAGAAGCTAAGCCCTCCAAATAGAGGGAAAAAAGGCTCAGATTCTTAGAGAAAGTTATGTGAACGTCTACCTCTAAAAGAGACTAGACATAACCACTTACAATTCGAGTTCTTTGAGATACTTCTGTTACAGTTTTTCATTAGCAAATCACAAAAAAAATAAAACATAGTTCAACCAGAACATTCAAAGAAGAGAATCGTGCTTAGCAGTTTGAAGAGAAAAACTCCAAACCTGAGAGCAATTAACCTCTGAGGGATAATTAGCAACTTCACAAGCAGACCAGGAATTCAGGCGAATGACACTTAAGAGATGAAAGGAAAAATTTGAGCAATAAATAGAGGGGACGCCTCCTGTAATGGGTGAGAAAACCATAGACTCACTTGACAATATGATGGGAATCAAACTTAGTCGAATGGCCATATTCTACGTTGACATGACGAGAACTGGGAAGAGGAGTTTGCACACTTGCAATCTCCTCTCCATTTGCAAACGCCTTTGACAAGTTCCCTCATAGATTATGCGCTCTTGTGCCTGAGCTTCCAACTGATTGGGAGATCGCGAATGGGTGAGTGCACAAAGTTGAGGGACCTTTTAGATGCAATGGTAGAGTGAAGTCAATCACTCTTGATCCATAAAATAGAAATCATCCCAAGCAATCCCAACCCTGCCAAGCCTAGTCCCAAGGCTGCCAACATGCATGCTAATTAGTATAGTACACAAAAACGTGCTCCTATTTTACCTTGCAAAAACGCACTCCCATTTTGCTTCAATAAAACGCGCTTCCGTTTTGCTTCAATAAAATGTGCTCCCATTTTGCTTCAATAAAACACGCAAAACAAGAGGGGGTCCTTCGTGGTAAGGGGAGACATAGGGATGCGTGTGCATGTGTGTGTGTGTGAGAGAGAGACAAAGATAGAGTGGAGGGGGGGGGGCGGTCCTTAGTGGGATGGGGTGACCTGTGGATGTGTGTGTGAGAGAGATTAAAAGGTGTGTTAGGATT
>LPNX010999783.1:188413-202763 GCA_001517045.1 Pseudotsuga menziesii
TGTACCCCGATGAATATGTTTGTTCCTCCGATCGAGAGAGTCATTAATATAATAAAGTCATGTAAATTCATTGAGTTTAACCCTTCGCTATAAGTCGGGGAAATAGTCCCCATAGTTGAGGGGTATTAGGGTTATTAGACTCTCCTAGAGAAGTCAGTCCTGTAGAGTAAATGTCAAGTGGAAAACAAGCATAAATAGAGAGTGAGAATCTCTATTTGAAACACATAATCGCTCAACTGTAGTGCATGAGTGAGAGAAGAGGAGATGGCACAAGTGAGAGAGAGAACAACTATCGAAGATCATCTTGTATCTTAGGGTTTTAATTTTGCTATTGGTGCTCATTCTATCTTTGAGGAAGTTGCGGGGTTTTCTCCTTTATGGTTTGTTCAAGGAAAACTCTTTGTGTCTCTTGTTTCTTGTGATTATTATTGTGCATATTATTCTCTCAGATAAGATCCTAGATCATATTGATTAAATGATAAAAATCTAACATGTGTTAGTGGTAAGGGGAGACTTGTGGATGTGTGTGGGGGTGTCTAGGTGTTGTAGGTTACATGTTAGGGGGTGTTAGTGGTAAGGGGAGACATAGGGATGTGTGTGTGTGTGTGAGAGAGAAAGATAGGGGGGGGGGGGGGGGGGTCCTTAGTGGGATGGGGTGACCTGTGGATGAGAGAGAGAGAGAGAGAGTAAGGGGTGTGTTAGGAATTTAGGAGTGGGGGTGGTTATATTAATGTGGGGGTGTTTGGGTGTTGTAGAGGGGATGTAGTAGGGGGTGGGGGTTAGAGGTAGTTGTATTGGTTAGGGAGTGATATAAGGGAGGGGGTGTTAGTCGTAAGGGGAGACCTATGGATGTGACTTGTGGATGTGTGTGGGGGTGTCTAGTTGTTGTAGGTTATAGGTTAGGGGGTGTTAGTGGTATGGGGATACATAGGGATGCGTGTGTGTGAGAGAGAGACATAGACAAAGATAGAGTGGAGTGGGGGGGTCCTTAGTGGGATGGAGTGACTTGTGGATGTGTGTGTGTGTGTGTGTGTGTGAGAGAGAGTAAGGGGTGTGTTAGGAGTTTAGAAGTAGGGGGGGGGGGCAGGGTTAGATTAGAGTTGGGGGGGGGGAGGTTAGAGTGGAGTGAGTGTTAACCCAACAAATCACTTGGTTCACTCTACATGACCTACACCACAGAGACATCCATGTCATTTCCCTCATTTGACCTCCACACCCTTGCAAAGGCTCAAAAAACATAAAAAGGGCTTAAAGACCCCTAAAAAGAGCCAAAATAACTCTCATAGGGGCTAAGACCTCCAAAAAGGGGTTAAAACCCCTCAAAGGAGCTTAAAATATCCAAAGGAGCTAAACAATGGATGAAAGGGGATTAAAACACTAAAAAGGGGGCTAAAGCCTTGACCAAGGGCTTAAAACCCCTAAAACTTGAGAAAAAACTATAAATACAGGGGTGGGGGTCACTCTCAAAACATTCCTCATTTTTCTACTGTTACTCTGCCCATGTGAGTGCCTTGAGACCCATCTCTCTCAATCCATTCACCCCTCTACTCCATTTGCTCACTTGCTCCATTAGCTAAATCCCATCCCATAGAGAGGTAGCTTCCAGCTAGGGCATGGTGGCCCATTTCGTCAAAACCAGAAGGTATAATGTATGTTTCTTCTTATTAGTTTAGTTTTTTGCTAACATTTCCATTGCAGGTTCTTCATTGATTACTTGTTGTTATATTTTCGTTTCTGTAACAGGTTTATTGCATGGTTTTGTATGGTTCACTAACCCTTTCCTGTAGGTTTCACTTCCATCCACAGAGACCCTATCCTTCCATCCTAAAGACGAAAGGTAGTCATTTCTACTCATATCTAGGGTGAAATCCCTACTACAGTTTGGCGACCATACTAGGTTGATCCCAATGGATCCTTGGGTTTTTACGGTTTATTTCCAGTTTTTTAACCTAGTTTAGATTTCTGTTGATTTCTAGTTTAGATCTTTGTTTTTGTCATTAATATTACCAGTGGAGACCCCTTAGGGCCAACCCGAGCCCCTTCGACCATAGTACCAGTTACTATCGGGCGCTCCCAGCTCCTTGTTTAAAATTGTTCACTTTCCGTGCCAGGTCACTCATATCTAGCTTAAAAGAGCGACCCAATCACTCATTTAGCCCTGAAAAGCGTGAATTCATTCTCAGGAGCCTGATATGAGCGACCTCATTGGTTTTTGGGTGACCCCCTCGCCGGTTTTTGGAAAAAACTAGTGACCCCCTTGCTATATTTGCCACGAGAAAGGGAAACCTGTCTCTCAGGATTCGGTTTTTTGTTGTTTGGACTGTGAGTGTGGCCCTGTTGCCACTGTCCAACAGCCTATTTCTTTCTGTAAACAATTTCTGTAAATTGATGATAGATTTGGTTAGTTGTTAACACATATGAATCTGTTGTAGGACTTAGCTTAAATATTGTAACTTAATTTTTAGTTTTTTCACTTAAAGAATTGGAATTTAACCTCTTGCTGAAGCCCTTCCTCCTCTACCCAGTCATCACCCTTCGGGGCATTCTCGAATAAGATGAAGGATCAAGCTTGTATAGTAATAGGCACTTATACTTGTTATTGCTTAAGACCACTAAAAATGCGTGACTTGGAAGGTAGAGGGGGTGGAAGGCCCAGGGAGCCTCACGATGTTCGCATCCTCCCTGCTGATCGACCTTGCACTCGGAGAGTGACCTGAGGATCTACGGGTGGGCTTAGTCCCACTGTGATGAGAGATCAAAACTCTTTCCTGGTCGAAGAGGAATACAGTCGTAAGGTAGTCACCTAACAGGTCTGTAATAGTTCAGGTTCATTATTTGCATGTTTAAAGTTTTATATTTCAAAATTTCACTGGTTTCATAACATGTTTCCTATTCAGTAATCTTTGTAAGAAACTAGAAATGTCTGCAAAGTATTCATAAACCATAATTGCAGTCACCAAACTAATAACAGAAAATAATTTAACAAGGAACAATCTTTCATACGCTAAACATGCACACAACAACACCAAGTAAGCTAACCAAACTCAGTTCATGACGCTGAGCCAACCATTAAAATCTATCAATTTACATTTATTCAAACCCTTACAGTCTTTGAGGACATAAGTCTCTAACTCCCTTAACTGTGGGAAGTACTTGGGATTAGCCCTGAAACTCATTGTGAGGAGTACCACAGGAACCCCAAAGTAGCTGGCCGCTAAGAGGAATTGCCAAGCAAAATGGGAAACGAACCCTACCGATTGACTAGATCTCATGTGAGGAAAAAACCAAGCGTTGTCTCCTAGCAGTCTTGGTGGTCGAGTGATCACCTGAAAGCTAATAGGAAGCCGCAGAAACCAGGGTCTAGAACATCATTACCAGATTACACCATTTGATCTACCAACCATATACAATTGATCTCCCATGCTCTTCTTCACACCTAATAGGCGATCGACCACAGTTCGGGTCCTTGAACCAACACCGTCGATACCATTCTTGATGACCCTCTACACAGTCAGAAGGACATATAGCCTCTGAATTAGACTCAGACTCATATCAATCTGAGCTAGACTTACACACTATGCCATTTATCCCCATGACTGGTGCAAACCCGGATCCACTTTTCGGATTGGTGATTGGCAGTGGACCCATGTCCATACCTCATAGCGCCACCAACACCCCTGCAGTTGGTCCTAGTACTGCCATGCAGACTATCCTAACTCATCTTCCTCCACCTGTACCTACCAGTCAAACTGTCCCACTGGTCATACATGGGGGCATTGGCCCTTCTGCTCAAACTGTCCCACCTATCATACCTGGGGGTAGTGGCCCTTCCACTCACACTATCCCACTTGCGATACCTGGGGGAACTGGCTCATCCACAACTGTGCCATAGGTGCCCCCAGTCATTCAAGGACATCATGTTCCTACAAACCCCACTACTATTTTCGGTCCCTCCCATATCAACCTTCGGTCAAACCTCCCTTTCATGGCACGCCTCAACTTGCCTGACTTGGCCAGGTTAACCAATGACCCTATCTTTCATCAATATTTTTGGCCTCCCATGCCAACCAAGCTGCCCTCAGACATCCCTAAGTTTGAAGGGAAGGCAGGAGAGTTCCCCCAAAACCATATAATGACATTTCATCTATGGTGCTCATCAAACAACATTGTAGATGACTCGATTAGACTCAGACTTTTCCAACGCACCCTCATAGGTGATGCAACCAAGTGGTACATTGAGCTACCACAAGCCAAGTACCCAGACTTCAACTCCTTGGCCTTTATGTTCCTACAGTATTTCCAACTCCCCGTCAGATACGATGAAGGAGTGGAAATATTTCTATCTTTCCGCCAAAACATTACGACCCACATAACCGACCACATCCATGAGTGGCGGTGACGTCGTAGCTTGTACAAGATCAAGCTTGATGACAGGTTCTTCCTTGAATGGTTCTTAAAAACATTGCTGCCATCCATAGCCAAGGACGTTGCCTCCGAACGTCCCCAAACAGAGGAAGAGGCCATTTTGAAGGCCCAATAGTTTGACCTCATTTACGCACAGAGTGGATACCTCTACACCATCATTCCAGACGCTGCCCATGTAGGCACCTCCTATCGAGATGTGCTGGGGGCATCCCATGCTGCAGATGGCATCATAGGCTATGTCTCCCATCAATTACAGCACAATCCGACACCACCTATGATGCCACCACAACCAAGCAAAACCCCTAGTGTTTCCTACCCAAACCAAGCTCTTGACTATTCAAGAAGGATGTCTCAATCTGGAGCTACAACCTCCTATGCACAACCTGCACCACAAGTGTTTGCACAACAAAACCGTCCCAACCAACCAGCCCCCAAAAACCAACAAGGGCAAGCCAGAAAAAACTGATGCAGGAATCAAGGTAACAACTAGCCATAAGGAGGAATTCAACAACCAAATCCTCCCAACAATGTTGAGGCGAATCGGCCAACTCAAAATCCTCAGCAAACAAAACCACCTAGACGTAACGCTCCTTTACACAAAAATAAACCATGAAAACTATGCGAGGTCTACGGGAACTATACACATGAATGCCCCTTCATGGGTCATGCTAAGAAAGCCATTCATAATGAAGTTCAACATGTTACCAATACGACACCCCCATCTCAACCCAATCTGGCATCACCAAGCCCTCCACCTATGGTGCTTCAAAACCCATTACCAATCCAAGGAATGGTAGCAACCGCACCTTCTTCCCAACCTAATCCCACCGCCATGGCTACACCTATGACAACAGAAATAGGTGTTCACCACCTGCTAGCCTTGACAACTGAAGAGGTCAATTTACAGACCAGGCGAAATCAGTATGGAGCAAACACTAAACCCGCTGACCCATCAACGACATCCACGTCCAAAAAAACCAATGCATCTCTTCACTTACCCCCATTTCCCCCATGCCCCCCCATACGGGGGGTTTCCAATAATACCATGACTAGAGCTACTGTGAGTTACAGCATCATTGATGACTTGGCCCAAATGCCTATGGCCATATCCTCTCTTGAGGTACTTAAAAATTTCCCAACACAGCGAAAGGCCTTACTATCCACCCTCGGTGCTGTAGACCCCTCTGACTCCAAGTTGATCACATTCGACATAGATAACGGAGAGCCCTAGATGCCATTAACCATTTCCTTCCAAATTCCAATATCCATTCAGAATTTGGTCGTGCACCAGTGCATCGTCAACGAGGGGGAATCCACATGTGTTATGTCAACCTTAGTTTGGCATAAAAGTGGGTCCCCAATTCTGCAACCATCCACCACTACTCTGCAGGATTATGATGGCCATCCCACTAAAGCCTAAGGTATCCTTCCACATGTCCCCATAACATTAACTAGGAAAATAGTACTGATCGACATAGGGGTTGTCAATGCACAGTTAGACTATAACCTTCTCCTCGGAAGAAGTTATATGTATGCCATGAGAGCCATCACATCAACTGTTTTTCATCTCATGATGTTCTCTCATGATGAGAAAATTGTGATGGTTGACCAATTAACTTATCACGATCCGCTAGGGCTAATAACACTAGCTAACGTTAACCCTATGGTCAACACTACCGTAGATGACATACCTGCCTCCCCATTATTGAATGTGGGCCCTAGGTTGTTTTTTGACACCCCCATGATGGCCTCCTTCCCCTTAGTGTCACCACCGCTAACACCAAATGAGACTAGGGATTTGTGCATGCTCTCATCCAGCCATGCTGCACCCAAACATCAAATGCAGCCACAAAAACATCTACAGCCACAACATCATCCGCAGTTGCGACACCATCCGCAGTACCAATCCCAACCACAACCACAAGAACACCCCAAAATGCACTCTCCAGGGAACTATTAGGGCTCCTTCCCAATTCATACGATTCCCTTGCTTTTTACCCCATTTGGTATCGTCAGTAAGCCAGTAATGGCTACCTTAAACTTACCCAACTTCACATTGGAAATTCCTGTATGGTACCTCGACCCACTGGCCCAAGCATCGATGCCCCAAGTTTTGTTGACTCCCATTCAACCCATTGTGGTCAGATCTCATCCTCCACCCGGCCCGCAAAAACCAACCACTGGACCTGCACCTACCCCACCCCACCCAAAAGAGGCCAGGGGAAAAAATGCGAAAGCAACAACTAAAACACGACAGGGCCATGCAACTAAAAACTGCTATGAGATTCCCATGATCCGCACACATTTGGATGCCATGGATACAACAGAAAACATCCTCGTGGTGGTACTCTCGAGCAGGCCAATAGTGAAAAACAAGTCATTGAGAATAAACCATGTATGCGCCCTTTACAAATTGTATGGACACTATTCTCACCACTACCAGGACTTGTTTGAGTTTTGAATGGCCCTAGCCAACCTTCAACAACATGCTCTTGAATTTTAGATCACTCTAATCGAAGAAGTCCACCCCCACCTCCTTCTTTAGACATCGTGTCCATTTACATGATGTCCAGTTCCACAGACCTTCTTATCTCTGCAAACACCGATGGTCCATCAGATCCATCTCGATGTTTCTTTCGCAAGGACGAGGAGATACTTGAAGCCTTAACTGCTCCGAAATACCCTTTGGATGACATGCACCACCGCTCATTCTTCCTCCTTGAAGAACTTGTGTCGCAGTCTGACCAGTTTTCCATTGAAACAAAGGATTTCACTCATGGGAAAGTCGACAAGTTCAAAGATCCCATTCTAGCATCAGATTCCTTCGAAGAAGGGAACATGGCCAACATTTCACCAACCATTAAAATCAACATCTAAAACAATCCTGAGATTGTTGAGGAAATCATGCTAGGGGAATCCTGCTGCTCGGAAGAAGTTGCTTCCTACAAAGCGCTCTTCCAAGAATTCCGTGACATCTTCACCTGGTCCTACACCGAAATTCCTGAGTTGGTTCCATCCATTATTGAGCACCACATCGACACATGGCCTGATGTGGTCCCCGTGCACCAAAAGAAATGACCAATCCATCCCTCCAAAGCCACTGCGGTCAAAGCTGAAATTGAGATGCTGTGCACAACCGACTTCATTTACCCCATTACTTACACCACATGGGTTTCAAATCCTGTTCCCATGAATAAAAAATAGGGTGCCATTTGCATTTGTATAGACTTCCATGATCTGAATTGGGCATGTCCCAGAGACAACTTCCCAACATCCTTCATCGATGCGTGAACCATACATGAGGTCTTTTCCTTCATGGATGACTTTTCCATATACAAACAAATTCAGATCCAGAAAGAAGATCGTTACAAGATTGCATTCACAACCCCATGGGGCACATTCACATATCGAGTAGTTCCCTTTGGTCTAAAGAAATCTGGATCCAACTTCTAGTGCACCATGACGTATTGTTTCCATGACATAATCCACATCATGTTGTTCTATCTTGACAACCTTGTTGCTCGGTCACAGAAGCAAGAAAAACACATAGACGACTTGCAACAAGCCTTCCTGTGATGTCGCAAGTACAAAATACGCTTGAACCCTTTCAAGTGTGTTTTCTATGTCCCAATGGGCCGTCTCCTAGGGTTCATCGTGTCTCACAAAGGAATGACCACTGACCCCCTCAAAGTCCAAACTACTTTCCCTCTAACATCACCTCTTTAAGTGATGTGCAGTTCAGCTTGTAGCATAGTCTTGTCCTTTTTTGTTTCACACATTTTTTAAAGTGAGTCTTACGTATTGTTTCCTTGATTGATCTAGATGGATCCTACCTTGTTTCAATACATTGGATTTGCTGATGGAGCAAGTAGATGGTCTCAGAACCTCGCCACGGCTGCATGGGTCATCTATTCCCCATCGCATGAGTTGATCCATATCGTTGGAATATGTGTGGGCATTGCGACCCACAACTAGGGTGAATATGATGGTGTCAATGGCCTCTTAGCCGTCGTCCTCTAGTTGGGAATCCGCCATCTTGATGTCTTCTTATACTCCCAACTGCTTGTCTCTCAGTTGAACAACTATTTCTGGGTACATGATCCCTGCCTCTTTAGAAAATTCCTGCACACTAAACAGATGGTTAGAACATTTGAATCCATCACATTCACACATGTTCCCAGAAACCTCAATAGTGTAGCAGATCAAATGCCTAATGACATTCTAAATTGGCATATTCATTATCGCACATGGGAACATACAAAAAACAACATCATGCATCATCACACATAAATATGCATACATAAGTAAAAATACATCATCTAGGCATTTCATTCATATCATCATAAAGGACTCACATATAAAACCATAAAAAGCGCATCCATGTGCATCAAAAATACACACACACACACACATATATATATAAATCGCATGGCCAAAATATGTCCAGTACAAAATGAGAAGCTACATATGCTTTCTCAGCTAAATATACATCGCGATACAAAAAATCCTACGTGCACCAACGCACTAGGGGCAACCCCACTAGTTGCTAGTCCGACCCAGACTCATCCTCATCATCTGGCTCAGTGTCATCATCCTCCTTAGAGGACTCATCGTCCTCCACAGGAACATCCCCTTGTGCCGCCCGATGAACATAATCATAGGCCACAAATATCCTCCTCATTAGAGAAGTCCACTCTGGAGGCACACTGCGAATGGCAACAATCAACTCATTGTCTAAACCCTTATAGCCTACATTGGAAATCCCCTCAGCAAGCTGCTCCAAATGCGGAATAATAGTGTCCATCTCTTGTCGTCACCTACTAGGGTTCCCCGTAGGGACCGCTGTCTTCACAATCATTACCACTCTCCTCTGATAACTAGGAGGTGGACCAAGACCAATATCTGCATACGCAAACAAAGACACCATCAGTCTATGCATATAATCACACAACTATCAACTAGATAAAATACTCTATGTATAAATATGAACAAAAAACCATCACACACACATACCAGTTGGTCCCTAGGCCTGGCCTGGAGGTTGGGGAATCTCAGGGTCTCCATGATAGTCCATCCCCGCATAAGGGTACTCCTCAACTACCACTGGGAGCTTCCGCCACTGATCCAACAACTCCTGCATGAAGAAGCAGCCCACTCTGTCGTCGCCCTCTTGCACCATCATCTAACACCATCTACACATCCGTGGCTCCCGCGGACCACTATCTTGCACTACCTGATGTAGACACAGAGTCGATACTTTCTCAAAAAGGAAGGCACATAAGAAAGAGTTGAAACAAAACCACCCGCTAGATTCCCTTGCATGGTTCAGCTGACGCTGAACTGCAAGTAGGTACATTTGGGCCCATCCATAGTAAGTGCCTCTCATGGCACGCTCTACCATCTGAAGTTACCCTCCCGATATCTTGTGGTTTCCCATGGAACCTAAGATACGCAACACCATTGTTGCAATAGCCTGGGTCAAAAATTCCTCAATATCACGCGTCAAGATGTGTGAACCACATAGATACGTAGTAGCGTAACAAATCCTATCAAAAAAGTCCTCCAGTGCCTCCCGACGAGATAGTATTGGCACCAATTCACCAACGACTCCCAACATCAAGAGCCCAGTCAAAATATGAACATCCAACAACGTAATTTGAATACGTTGGACTTGTATCACGGAATCCTCTTTCCCAATATCCTACCATCTCACCAACGTATGTAGCAATAGATGTAAGCTCTTCATCAGAGGAATTCACATGAATTTCAATAGTCCACAACGGGCCAGTGCACCCTGCACATTTCCATCCCGTAATGCCTCTTCCTGGAGGTCCTTGTAGTCTCTCTCTCACAAAAAATTCTCAGGAATCTTGCACAAAAACAAAACAACTGTCAGCCAAAAATTTCAGTAAAAAATCCACCCTAGGACTAGGTCGCACCTGTCAAGCCAAAAAGGGTGACCATGTGGCTCAAACAGGCCTCACAGAAGCGACTTAGTCGCACTATTTGGCCAAACAGAAGCGACCTTAGATTGCTCCTTTTTTCCCGATAGGACCGGCCTAGTCACACCTACTCAGGAAGAATAAGCAACCTGGTCCCTCCTTTTCCCATGAAAAGCGTGACCTGACTCGTGGAATCCATAGCAGGCTCACATAGGGTCCCCGGGTGACCAGATTTAAAAACTAAACCACTGAAAAAGATGGATTTTGCAAGAAATATTACCTGCAAGTCACGGATCTCGAAACTGCTGGTCGAAATAGAAGAAATCAGAAAATGATTTTTGGGGTCCTCCTCTCCAACTCAACAATGAATAATGACAATGACGCTTCACAAAATGGTCCCCACCCATTATAGGCCCCAATTTGACCCATTTTCTTCTTTTCCACATAACTGGGTCATACGGAGTCTGTTCGGACGTTGTTCGCACCACTGGTTTCAAAATTCTATCCTCTATATTTCAATGAGACCACAATCTCATGATTAGTAAGTTTCAGGACCACTTCCCGAGAGTTACCTCGATTTATGTTCCACTTTGTTATACAAATGTCTCCGGACCTGTATTTGCGTCATATTCTAGTCTCCATACTTACACCACCGCAATTTATGTAGGATTTCAGACCATCTTTCGGAAACCACCTCAGTTTACATGCCCTTCGCATATCACTGTCGAATCCTTCCACTGTAGTTTATGCGGATTGTCGGACCACTTCCTGGAGGGAAGCTCATTTATTTTGCATGCATTTGGCATATAAGTGCCTCTAGAATTGCACTCACATCATATGTAGTCCATTTCGTCCACCACAACTCACACAAGAATCTCTTGACCTCTATCCGAGAGCCACCTCGGTCTACGTGCCTCTACTGCGATCTATCCCATGCATGTATTGGTATGTTCAAGAGCCACTTGCTCCATCCATACTACACGGATGACCTTTGGACCATTGTCCATAGTCCCGAGAGGGGGCACCTTCAGTGCTCCCTTGATCGGTTGACCATAATGGAGTTTCTGTTAAGCTCTTTTCTGAATCCTAAAAGAATGAAAAGATCGCCGAGCACATTTGCTTCCTTTCCCACTCATTAAAGTATCTAAAAGGGCATCTACATAGCTTCATTTATCTCCTTTTGCAAACCATGTAGACTACCATATGAAAAGGACCACCTTGGCACATTCAAGCCAAGACTGTTCCCCTTTGCATCCTTTTATGCTTTCTCGGGAAGAGGGGCCGAACTTTACGAAAAATCTCACCATGGGTTGTCGTTAAGATCTTTTCTAGCCTTCTCATCAAGAAAATATCGTCGAGCAAACTTGGTCTCATTCATGCTCATAAAGGTATTTGAATAATCGTCCAGTCAGTACAGGTTTAACCTTTTTCGGCCTGATTGGACTACCAATGGTAAAGAAGTCCCCCATCCCCCTCAAAGGATGGGAAAGCTCTCCTGTGCACACTTTTAACCTTTTTCAGGTATAGGGGACTATCAACGAAAAAGAGACCCCATTGGAGTCTTCTTCATGCTTTTAAACTCTCTAAAATTGAAAGTGCCATCGAGCATTTACTTTCTTGGGATCGCCAAAAATCCACGAGATCGTACCACAACGATGTCCTTAGACACCACCCCACATATAACAGTTCAATAGCATTCCCCCTTTGGGTCACCTTTGTTCAGAGTATTCTGCGATGTGTCTTCCTTGGATCCCATTAATACCAAAAAGTATCTACCTCCCCTAAGCATTTCCCATATGCAGTTACATTCTAGTATAACAGCTATGATCCCCCTCCCTTGAGTTAGTTTCATTTGCTACCTGGTCCTCCCTGTCATCATACTCTAAACAATGTAAGTTTGAGTCCCCCGTGATTCCCTGCCCCTATTCCCTATTTCAGTGAGTCAGTCCCTAGATTGTCTCACACCTTTGGTTATCTCCCTCGCACTTCTGGTTAAGGAAACATCATTGCCTTGGTCAGTTGCAGGTCTCCCTTTGTTGACGACAACACATATATTCCATAGGATAGACCCAGAGGTCCCTGTATCCTAGTTTCATTAACCTCATTGATGAGTTCCTTGGACCACTTGAAAGGAGTCCTTAGTGCCTCTCAGGATGGTTGTGTCTCATGTGCTTGACTCTAGCTACATCATCGCACCGTTGATACTCGTACAGGGTATTGGTCCATGCATTATTTGGTCAAAGACCTTGAATGTCACCTGATTCTAGCACATTTATGAGTCTATTGAGGAACACAAACAGGTTCATGTCCCTTACTATTTTCGGGTTGCATTGGAGACAGTGTTCAGAAGCCCCAGAGCAGTGATTTGTTATAGATTTATGATTGATGCAACATATTGTACCACAGAGACTCTGACTCTCCATCAGTAAGTCCCCACATTTATGTACCGTTCCAGATCTAGCAGACCATCAGTCATGAAGATATAGCATTCCATGAAAATACCATGGGTCCAATGTAGCATTTCTTCGTATCAGTATTATATTCAGCCTCTTATTGAGGAAACCACTATGTAACAACAATTGTACATGATCGGCTCTTGCATTATAGAGCTTAGATCACATTATTCTTTGATATTTTTACGAGCATGGGGATTCCCTCCTCATCCATATACATGTCACACATTATTTGTATCTCTCCCATTGACGGGAACCATATTAATACAAAAACCAAAAACCACCATGTCCCAGCACAGGAAGCACCAGCTCTCCCCAGAAAATCCTATGATGTCCGTCGGCCATAGGATGAGCTCCTTCCCTCACACATCAGAGGGAAATCTGTTAACCCAAAATATCACCCAGTTCACTCTACATGACCTACATAATAGAGACATCCATGTCATTTCCCTCATTTGACCCCCACGCCCTTGCAAAGTCTTAAAAAACACAAAAGGGCTTAAAAACCCCTAAACAAAGCCAAAATAGCTCTCATAGGGGCTAAAACCTCCAAAAAGGGGCTAAAACCCATAAAATGAGCTTAAAATCCTCAAAGGAGCTAAAGAATGGACGAAAGGAGATTAAAGCCCTAAAAAGGGGGATAAATCCTTGACCAAGGGCTTAAAACCCTAAAAACTTGAGAAAAAACTATAAATACAGGGGTGGGGGTCACTCTCAAAACATTCCTCATTTTCCTACTGTTACTCTTCCCATGTGAGTGCCTTAAGACCCATCTCTCTCAAGCCATTCACCCCTCTCCTCCACTTGCTGACTTGCTCCATTAGCCAAATCCCATCCCATAGAGAGGTAGCTTCCAACTAGGGCATGGTGGCCCATTTCATCAAAACCAGAAGGTATAATGTGTGTTTCTTCTTATTAGTTTAGTTTTTTGCGAACATTTTCACTACAGGTTCTTCATTGATTACTTGTTGTTATCTTTTCGTTTCTATAACAGGTTTATTGCAGGGTTTTGTATAGTTCACCAACCGTTTCATGCAGGTTTCTCTTCCATCCACAGAGACCCTATCCTTCTGTCCTATAGACGAAAGGTAACTGTTTCTGCTCATAGATAGGGTGAAATCCCTACTATAGGGGGTTAGGAGCATATGTGACAATAACGAGTATGTGTTTTTACTAATAAAAACACACAGTAATTTTTATTCAATAAAATGCACGCACGATTTTATTGACATAAACATGCATGTGTTTTTATTGACATAAATGGGCACGCGATTTGCAACTATATTGTTTGGTTTGAGATTATACCATTTAAAGGTTTGGGGGAGAGGGGTGGTAAGGGGTTATAAGTAGACATGGAGAGGGAGTGTTAAGGAATTAGAGGTAGAGACCAATGGGGGTGTTAAGAGATTGGGGGTAGGTGGAGAAAGGGGGAAAGAGAGTGAGACACTGTGTTAGTAGGTGGGGAGATAGAAAGGAGGAGGAAGAGGGGGGTAGAGGGGGAGGGGGACATGTGTGTGTGTGTGTGTGTGA
>LPNX010999783.1:203611-269427 GCA_001517045.1 Pseudotsuga menziesii
TAAAATAATAAAAGTATTGGTATAATTGACAAAACAATCACTCATTGTAGTATTTATAAATGCGCACACGTTGGGATTCAATAAAACGCACTCCCATTTTGCTTTACTAAAACACGTTGCCATTTTTCTTCAATAAAACACACTCCCATTTTTCTTCAATAAAATGTGCTCCCATTTTGTTTAAATTCAAAAATGTATTCCCTCCAAATGATAAGGCCGAGCCTCCACCCATGCTTGCATGGCATTCTTATGCCTATGTGTTTGCTTTAGACTTTTCTTCAGATTCAACATGCCTATGCCTTAGAGTATGATAAACCATGCCTAATTCAACATTATATCCAAATTTTCAATATGCTCGTGTTTTGTCGTTGGTTACAGTATGCTACACACCTCCGTTTTTTATAAAATTTTAGAAACATATATGGTTTTTTTTGCAGATTCCAAATATGTAAATTTTGACAATAATGCATATTTTTTTCTATTTTTTTCTTATTTATATTCTATCATCACTCCTCAACTAAAAAAACACACTGTTAGTGTTTCGTCCATATCTCTTTCGTTTCTCAACCATTTAAAAAAAATTGTATGGTGCACTAAAGAACACTGACTTCTATATGCTATAAAAAACCCATTTCCAAATAATTACATTAAGACATTCAAATGCTACACCCACAATTGACATGCCGTTTTCAAAGTTTGATCTCTTAGATAATTAAAAAAAATTAGAAATGTTATTTTTATTATTGGAAAAATAGTCGTGCACTAGTACTATATCTTCTCTACATGTCTACTAGTTTTCGTAAGTTTATTCCATCATTTAGTCACATAGAGGCTATACCCACAAAAACATATACCTTATAATTTATCCCAAAAATAAAACGTTCCCATTAAAAAATATCTAACTTTAGATATTTAACAACATTTTCAATATAAAAAATTTATATATTTGGAAACGTCATTCAATTTCGTACATTTCTTATTTTTAACTCATCGCAATATTCATTGTGTAAGTGTCTCAAAATATCTATGCAAGTTGATGGATGCCTGTTTTTTCAATTTTCTATTGCATCTAACGCGTCAAAAGAGACCCTCATCAACTTGCACATACCCGGGTATCCTTCTAACCTCATGCCATACTGGGGGCAGTGAGGTGGTGGCATGGTTGGCATGAGACCTGGCCATGCGCTCCTCCATTTTCCAACTCTAACAATTGCTGGGTGGAAGTGAAATATCGCTCCATAATCCTGATGAGTTGATCTCTGAGTGGTTGAGTGCAGAAGAGCTGCCAATAGTGGTCAATAGTGTCATTCGATTCCTCAGCTCCATGATTAGCAAGGATTTCTGCAAGCTTGTTGTTGGTCCTTTTAATATGACTAGGTTGGAGCACAATGAAAGACTTAAGCAAGTCTTCAAGCTTCTCTTTTAGCCAATCCAAATGCCAATGTTTGGAGAGTTTATTAATACCGTGCATAAACTCTCCAATGTTACTAGCTACTTTGTTAGAGGAAATCGTTTCTTCCATTGCAGATGCCCAAGGATAAATAACCAATATGTCCAACTACAGGGCTATAATGTTTGAATACTACAGGTCTGACCTTAATAAAGATCAAGTTAGAGATGTTGACATCTACAAACAATAACTGATGGTAGTATTTGTTGACTGGAGAACTCAATTAAATCCACTAGTTACAAAGAGATGCATTTGTATGGATTGGTGAACCTTACAACCATCCAAAGACCATTGGATGGATAGGTGGTTTATGGTATTTGACAAAACTCCTTGTAATAATAGTGAGTTTCCTCTCTATCTCCTTAGGAAATTATATGTTGAGTTTGTGTTAGGGAACCATGCCAAGTACCTTTTTTAGGGGGTGGGTCGTGTGTTTGCGTAGGATTGACACAATGCTAGATGCAATCCAGTGTTAGGTCCTCGTCCTGCTAGGCGAAAACCCACCCCCATGTCCAACATTGATTGATAGGGTGTCATGTCCCCTTAATAGAATAATATGGAGCCACTCCACTTACCCATTAGGTTCCCATGGGTTCAAGTGAAAATCAATTCTAGGCTGGGAATTTAATTAAAACTACACTAAAAATTGCCTAGTAAAAACTGTCAAAATTCATTCAAAGGCAAGTTTGTTCGCTTATGGATTGGGATAAAAAAATAGGTGTAAAAAAAGTCCCAATGGTTGTTATTATTTTTACTATGTGGTCAAAAGGATAAGGAAGAACTCAGGTCAAGCTTGGGCCAAATTTAGACCATTTCAATATAATAGGGAAATTCCATGATTTAAGGGAAGAGGTTGGAACTCTTCAGTTAGGGCTTAGATCTAACCTCCCTTGAGGTGGTTATGAGTTGCAATGATGGATATTCAGTCCAAAGAGGTCGAATTCATACTTGTGTTGCTATAGGTGTACAAGGAAAAAACACTTGTGGAGTTTATGGAGGAGTTGGGAAAATTCAATGCATCTTTGACTAGATTTATTCCAACTAGTTGGAGGTTTGTTGATGGATTGGGGGAAAGTGGTTTTCCTTTCCCCATGGTAGTTTTTATTGGTTTTTGGGGGTCCTCCAAATCTATTTAAACAACATTTAGTGCACTTCCTCTGGTTGGCTATTTTGATTATTGATTTTTATTGAGAGTTTACTTGAGCAAATTCCATGCTTGGGAGTGTGCCCATAATATTTTGTTTGAGGAGTGAAGTACTCATATCCATTCACATGTTTTATTGTATGTTTATGATAGTAGTGGTACCTGGTGTTTCTGTTGTGGTGGAAAATCATATGCCACATTTTGGTTCTCCTTAAGTTTCTATGTCCTTTTGCGTGATTTGGTGAAGTGAATTTGTTGTATAAGAGCCATCGAGATCCCTTGTATTGTCATGGCCCTATTTGGTGTATTTTGAATGCTTGCATCAATATAAAAATAAATATTGAGTTATGGTACTGAGATTAAGTGTATTTTGTGTATCAATTATTTTACCTACGGCTCTTTATGCCTAAAAATATGACTAGTATTTACTTTTGATTTGGAGAACTAACTTATGAGAGTCCTAATGAAATTATGAAGGTACCTACAGGTGGCCAAGAAAAAATAGGGTATAAATTATGAGTGTCCTAATGAAATTATGAAGGTACCTATAGGTGGCCAAGAAAAAATAGGGTTATACCCTACTCTCATTTCATAAATTCATGTCCCTTAGGTGTGATTTGCGAAGGCTTAGAAATTACCTTCCATAGTAGTCCTGAACTAGCAATTTCCATTTATGGAGCTCCTTTTGTAGAATTAGACCTATGAAATTTTTTGTATACTTAATTACTGCAAACACCAGTATAATGGAGTCCATGGAAACTTATAGAATCCCTCTCTAAGTTATCAAGTCTCCTTCTTACCTAAAAATTAAAAAATTGGAGTCTTCCTTGTGTTTTTCGAGGTAGTGTACCTAATCCTTAGTGAATTTGTCCTAGGTACATCACAGTGGTATCAGAGCATGGTCCTCTATACATGTGCATGAATTCCCCATGTTTCCTCCAAACCATATCTCCTAAGAAGACAATATTTAGTACATAGAATCTACAGTTTAAGGTGAAAGCATGGATGGAAGCTGGAAAGGAGGCAAAGATCGAGATTAAAATTTGCTATTGGGTTTCGAAAAATTATTATACAATCAGAAAGAGAATACAGAGTGCATGAAGAAGATTCATAATGAGACTACCAAAACAAGGATAGAGAAGTTAGTAGTACTAGCTCCCATGAGAAGAAGAACTATGCAGAAGTCATTTTTTCCAAAACAGGGCCTCACAATTGCCCTCATGAGTTTTCTACCCAAACAAGGCCTACTATGCCCACATTGATGGAGAAATATGAAAAATCAAGTGTATCACAAACCATGGCAGGCCCATTTTGTAGACTACATGAAAATGAGTGAAGAATGTAGGAGGCATATATCCTTTCAATATTATTGTGACTTCCAAGGTGGGGCCAAGAAAAGGGGAAATCATAGGATGTCCACCCTTGAATTTGAGCTGTAATGTACTATTGGGGAAGTAACTCTTCCTCACTTTTATGGATCCTCTAATTTCTATGATAATGCATGGAACCAAAAGTTGGATACTTACCTTCAGTTGAACCCCATGGGGGAAAGAGAGGCCATTAAGTTGGCCACATTGCATCTGGAAGGTGAGGTTGTGGATTGGTGGTTCTATGGCATGAAGATGTCGAGGCATGGGAAAGTGAATTCCTATGAGGCATTCAATTGGATATTGAAAGTGATATTTGAAAGAAAGGACCTAGATATACATTTCAGGGAGCTAGCACATATGAGGAAAACAACGAGTACAAAGGATTGCATCTCTGAGTTTTAAAGGCTAGCTGTAATTGTGGATGAAGTTTTTTAGAATCATTTGGTTATGTTGTTTACATAAGGCTTAGTTGAGCCTTTGAGAGGAATGGTTAAGTCTTATCACTATAAGAAAAAAGGGATACGGTGACGGTCATGCATGTGAAAACCCTTAAAAAACCGTCCCCAATGTCACTTATGGTGACAAGCTATGAAACAATATCTCTATTAGTGATTTTGGTGATAATTCTTTTAATCCCATCACTAAATTTTTGTGGTGGTTATCTTTCCTATGAAAGAACTTAAATAGTCATCACTGAAGTTACTCATGCTGACAGGATATGATAAATCATCGATGAAAGTGATTTTGGTGACAACTTATTAAATCTCATCACCAAACCCCTTTTGGTCATGGTCACTCCTGTGACAGACCTTGAATAATCATCGCCAAAGTTTCTTATGGTGATGGGAAATGAAACAAATGTCACCGTTAGTACTCTTGGTGACATTTGGTTAAAATCCCATCACCAAATCCCTTTTCATGATACCACTCTACACATATCAGATTTGAATAACGCAAACATTAAGAGATTAAGTTTTGTATAATATTTTAGCAGATCTTATCCCACTCTCCAATTAGTGGGAAATTGATTCCATATCTATCTCCCATATCCCACCTTGTCACTTGAGGGAGGGAGGGTTTGATACTTAGAAGGATCGAAGTCCTCAGAATGAACACCATAGAACATGACACTTTTAGTGAAGTTTATTAAAATTACATTGACAATTATCTTTATGGTGACACTTATGGAGATGTCTATTAAAATCCCGTTGGGAATTACCTTTTTTGAAACACTCTTGGTGATGATCATTGATGGCCCCTTAGTCCAATGCTTGAAGGTGAAATATGTAGTCTCTGCCAATGAATCAAAGAAAATTTATTTAAGACTTGCATGAATATATATGTCTAGTGATTAACATGATAAATCATAATAGATATATGTAAGGTCTCATGCATTAACATGAGGAAGCAACACTATTTGTTTTTGCATCTAGATGTTAAGGTTCCCTTTTATCCTTTTTTTTTGTAAGTTCCATGATAGAGAATTTATATTACAATACAAAAGATAAGTAGTACATGCAAAAGAGTAAGAAAGAGTTCACCAACTTTGTCATGGCTTCCTACAGACTTGTGACATGAATACTTTCTATCACAGGGTGTTTCAATTGCAACTCCTTAATATGGTATGAAGTCTCATCCCACAGTTTGTAATTAATCACCTATTTCTATGCCTGGTCAAAGGAACAATGCATCTCCATTGAAGGAAGGTAAGGATGTTGGATGCCAAAATGGTCTTCTTTCAAGAGAATTTGGCAAGGGTCAAGAATTAGAGATTGCTTTGCATTAGGTTTCTCAAGTATTACATTCTTGTGGTTCATATAATTTGGTAAATAGAGATGGCTAAGACGATATTTTTAGATGTTTGACTTTATATTAGTTTAACGTTAGACATCTTTTATGGTTTTTTATACATATCCTGGAAATCGAGATAATCTAAATTCAAGTCATATTTTTTTCTCCCATAGCGTGTCGAAAGGATCAACAACATGGGCTGAAGAGAATCTTCCTCCAACAAGAAAGCAAAGTTGATTAAATATAGCTTCTTCTCACTATGAAATTTTGAAGATTGATATTGGTAATACTAACCAAGGGCAATCTGGAGATTCTACAGTTGTGGTATGGCAATTATTAATAGTCACTTCTAGTCATGGGGGATATATATGCTTATTTCAAAATTATGGCCTCCTTGTTTGTATTTGAGAAGCCAAATATTTATAATTAAGTGGGAGAGCAAGGAAACTTTACCCATTTAAATTGTGATTTCAACAAAAATATACGTTATTATTGAATTCATTCCCCATCTCAACTTGTGTTTAATCTTCTAGTAATATGTTAATATTTTCACTCTTTCTAGAAATGAAGGCGCATCTTGATTCTTCTAAGCATTCCCTAGATTTTTTAGAGCATTGTGGGATTCCAATAATGTGGAGTTGGATGAATTTGACACTACTTGGTCCAATTTACCTATTTGTTTGTTATCTTTTTCTTTAACACTCAAGTAAGTGTATGGCATCTACTTGGGCTCTCTTATTCCAACTGATATGGTGTCCATTGAGGTAGAAAACATGGGGGACTGATTAATCAATATTTTCAGTGTGCGACATTCCCTCTTCCCAACAAATACAACTAGCTTAGAATGTGTGGTTCATAAGTCCCATCGACTGAACAATTCAGTTATTTAGTGGATGCATAGGTTCTCTTGAATTAGGGGTTGTCATCCCTATTGTGATGTATTATGTGAGAGACCATTAGACCTTGTATCTCCCTAGTATATACTGTGTATTGCAATATGAATTTTCCTAGAGCCTTAATATATAGTTAAAAGTGCAAGTGATTTCCACTTGTTTAGTTCTGTGAAGCTAGATTCGTGCAGCTAGCTTACTCCCAGAGTTAGGTGTTTAGTTCAATGGCTAGTTTAATACTTAATATGTCCATTTCCTTCTTTTTAGATAGAAAATGGGATCTTACTTGGGCTTAGATCCCTTGGAATTTACTTATTAGCTGAGATATTGAAAGTTTCACCTATACAAGTGGTTTCATAAAGTATTCTTGGCTCATGTTCTCACCATGGTCAGAAATCTTATCAATGGTGTTTTTTGATCGTCACCTTTTTATGGTGAGTTCAGTGATGAAGCTGTTGGATATGATCCTCCAACACTTTATTGAGATGACTACTATTTTTTCTCATCAACAATTATCAAAACCTTGAAATGACACTCATACAACACTTATAGACCAATATTCCTTTAGAAGGATTGTTTGGTGATCTTGATCATGTCCATTGTCTGTAACCCACAAAATCCTCTTTTAGGCCCCAAGAACCATCGAAAAGGTTCCAAGAACCATCCACATTCCATAAAAACTCAAAATGATTCCCATATGGCACATGTGTGCCAAATATTCATTAGCATGGGTGAAGTGATGACCTGAGAAGCACAATTGATGAAAAAGACCTTGTAATGATTCTTATACAACACACATACACCCACTATTTCCTTTATATAACATGTGCAGTACTTTGGATCTTGTGCATGGTCCATGAGCCATAAACAACTATTTTACTCCTTGATATGCTATCATTCCTCCTTTGACAACTTATAAGGCCCTCATAACAATCCTTCCTACATAAAATATCACAATTAATCCATGGTTCTCCGAGCCCTACTTAAATTGGGTATGGAAAATTAAGAGTGGTGTGGGGGAGGAGGGAGAATGCATAGGAAGGGTTATTGTTTCTTCGGTAAATTTTCCATTTGGGGTATGGATTAATGAGTTACTTCACATTGCATTGGTGAATATGACCAACTATTTCCACTTTCAAGGTGGTGAAGTTAGTTGCTACAAGAGACACAATTGAGTGAAACTCATTTTCCCATTATTACCACTTTCCAAAGGAGTCTCTCGTAATATTATGATGAACATTTCTCCATTCAGCCAAATAGGGATAAAATTTTAAAGATATTAAAGCCATATCTTGAAATTTATGTGAATTTGAATAATTTTGTGAGTTATTAAGGTAATTAACTGGTTTATGAACAATTTTTTAGATGTAAAGGTGAATTCTAGAGGAATTTTATAGAGCACAACAAACTAATGAGGAAGTGAAGGTATATTTAATAGAGGAAGCGAAATTTCAAATGTAAGAAGCACTGATGGTAGAATTTTCTAAATTGAGACAAAATATGAACGCACTGATATGTAAAAGACAGAATTAAACAATTATTTACAAAAAGAATGGCATTACATGAGGATTTTTGTGAATTTTTGGGCAACAAGAAATTCATGGTAACAACACTGGTGGAAGAACTCCATACATTGGTGTGTCAACATAAAATATTTAAAAATTACGACCAAAGAAAACAAGAATTTGAATCTTTGACATAACAATCAACATTTAATCAGAATAAAGCATCACTAATAAAATTGGAACCAAATCTACTGATGAAACTTTTATTGATCATCTCATGATCAACCCTCTCATACACAATGGAACAATATTATAATGGAAAAGGAATAACTCTTTGTGCGAATCTATATCATTATCTTTGACAAAAATATTATAGGGAAAAAGTATCCATTTGACTCGACAATAAAGACAAAAGACTTCTGAATCTATAATTTCCATCATCGAGCTCATGGATCGTACTACAATATATAGTCTTTAAAATCTAACAAAATCTGGTTTAGTCTAAAGTGACTTGTAACAAACTTTCACCTTATGACTCTTTTATAAAAATTGAATTTTTACATTCTACTTTTTTACTAACTCCTCAGAATTTTCAGTTTGTCTTATTAACTGTAGTTTTCTTTTCGCCTTTAGATGGAGTCACATGTCCCCTCATATATTTGAGTTGGACTAGTTTGATAAATTGCAGGAGTCTTCAATGGATGTGTGCATGGAGCCACAGGTGTATTCATTTTCCTTGCTGGTGTTTAGAAAGATACATGTGATGGAAAAATCACGAACCATGTTAACACTGTTTGGTACTGTGGACTCCATGATATAATAACTAGTATACTTGAGGCTTGACTTGGATATTGTGGAAAATGAGGTGCAACTAATTTAAAATACATTGTCACTACTTTCCAGTATTTCCCTATTGGAATTCTATGATATTTCATAACATCCATTGCAATTTCTGCATCTATATTGTTAGTATAAGAAACTAGTTCCAGATCCTTGAATAACCTCTTCAAGATCATCCACATTTGGAATTGTGGCTTGATATTTTTAGTTAATTGTTCTCCAGAAATTACACCTAACTAGTTGGTGGAAGGTGTTTTGGGACTTTCTTTAAATTCTTCTTTAGAAATCACTTCCCCATTTCCATCCCATGGATGGGGTAGTCCTAAATTGATTTCTTTCTCAAACATGCTCCTGAAATTGACTATATCATTATTCAACATATGTAAGATAATATTTTCTCTTTTCAAGAGAGTTTCCTTAAATCGTTTGGTTGGCCACTTTTATGATTGGAGTCCTTCTTGATATCTATAGTTGTTCCAATTGACTCTTACTCCTACTATTTAAGTACTATTTTACTTGCTCGACCAACTTTGACATATTCCCTAGTTCGATTTCTACTCTCTTTGTTTCATCCCTTATGGTCATACATGTCTGAAGATCCTCTTGTATAACTTCAAATATGTCCCTTTCATACATTATCAACTAATTTACATTTTCCCATAAGGATTTGTTTGTCCTTCTGATCAATGAATCTCCCTCTATATCCATATTGGCTATTTGATACTTAAGATCACCTCTTTCTTTCTTGAGATCATATATTTCATCTTCTTTCTTTAATATTTCCCCTTCAAACTCCACTATTCTATCCTCTCTCTGCTGGACATCACTCTCTAGCTCTTTGATTTTACTATATTTATCAATCTACTTGTCAGGGGAGTCTTCATCCACGACATCCACATCAACCACTTCTACCTGCCACGCTGACTTTTCAGGCTCTCTCGCTTCTGGTTCTTTTCTTGCGGGATGGTTCCTTTCTTGAGTAGTGTAAGATATACTTTGAGTAACTTGTTCATGGGATATAGAAGTATTTTGCATTTTTAATGTAGCTATCTGGAACTTTAGCTCATTAATTTTTTCTCCCATGTCTTCATCTAGTTTATGGAAGTGAAGCATATTTTCATAGTTATTTTCACTTTCTTCATCTTCCTACCTTAATTCTAGGATATGTACTGTTTCTATTGCTAGGATGTTCAACTTATTCTTAAGGAGTGCTATATGATTATGTTTTTCCTTCATAATAGCTGCAACATGTGAGACCTTCTCTTCTAAGATCTTGGTAGTCACCTGTTTAGCTTTTAATGTGACTTTATCTTCCTTCCAAAGTTATTCAAGTTTCTTCAGGACTATCCTGGATTTTCTTTCTTCCCTTATAGATTGCATCACCTCGTTGTAGATCATATCACTAGTTTACTTGAAGAAATCCACTTTGTATGATTTTTCAAACTTGTTGAAGTCTACTTGGTATTCATCATCTCTACAATATTTCATGATGGTAGGTTTTAGGACCATGGGATGTACTACAGACCATATTAGGGTGTTGTTTTGGTTATAAACTATTGTTAGTAACCTCCCTCCTGGTGCTCCTATCTCTTGTCTGCAATCCTTTGCTATTTCACATTCATTTTCCTCAAGGATTTATATTTAGTTTGTAAATCAATATGAACATGCATTAGAATTGTAGAAGGTGACTCTTATTATGCAATATGGAGCATCCTTGGTTCAGTGAAATTAAGAGTAGGATAATTTGTGAATTTTACTGCTGGTCCTACTTGTATGCAAGGAATATGTGGTATCATGTCTATTATATCTTTGGGAAGTTTTACATCTTACTCTTCTTCCACTTCCTCCTCTTCAGTACTAGATTTCTTTGCTAGGTGCTCTTGGTTAATATCACCTACCTCCATCTCTTAAGATATCTCTTCATCTCCTCTTTTGTTTCCAGACTGTTATTCCTATATCCTTTCTTCTTCCATTCTCTTTAGATCCATCTGAACCTCCTCCCAACTTTGCATATTTTCTATGTTTTTCCACTCTAGTCTTGGAATAGGTTCATAAGTATATTTTTTGTTATCAATTCTCCATTTTTATATAACCTCATTAGGGCCATAAGAAAAGTCCTCTACTTTTTTAATTTCAGGTGGATCAGTAAAATTTTCAAATATTGTATTGTTTCCGACCTTTTTAGCTGAAAGGGACCTCTCTCTTGGGGTATAATATTTTTTTTGTGGTGTTTGTAATTTCTGAAGTGTCTTTCATACACTTTGAATCCCTGTCGAGCATACTCCATTGAAAACACCCTAGGATTGAGGAAAGTTGGGAGTTGATAGGGCTCCTCTTCAAAGCTATAGACCCGGATCATTTTGTCTTCCTCAAAGAGGAACCAATCCTCTATTCTGGTCTTTGTTGTGAATTGAAGATGTTTTTGTTTCTCAGGGAAAATTATGGGAGGATATTAACCATGTATTATGGTGTAATATATTTTCATCATTTTATTGGTAAATTCAAAATAATTGGCGTTATCAACCCTTCTTAGGAATATTTCACTCCACTTGAATACTAGAAGTTGGTTTCATTTTTCATTTGTCATCTCTAAATTTAAACCCTTGAAATATTCATAATTTTGGTAAACAAACAAGTAAAAGAGATAGGATGGGTATCTGAAAAAAGAGATGATAGGGAAATATTCCAACTATTCATGAATGTTTCTATCTATGAGACTATAGATGTCATATATGGGGAATGCATTTGCAGACATGCGGGTTAGACTCAATACAAAACCCAAAGTCACTTCATCAACTTGGTTATCATTCTCATAATCAATAATTATGCAAAAAAATGATATGACTTTTTTGGATGCTTCAGAGACTACTATAGTTCCATATGGTGGGGGAATGCTAGGGAGATAAAATCACTTCTTTAGATGTTGCATGAGAAAAAGGTTTCTGTCGGACGGCTAAGGTTTCGATAGGACAATGATAGGGCTCTCTCATTAAGCTCTTGAATTTTCAAAAATTATGGAATACCGAACATTCTATGCATATTGGGGGCTTCTATATTGCATAAGGTGGTATATAGGTCTAGAAACATGATAGCTATTTTACTAGTGGAATATTGTTTTGACCACCAGAATACAAATTCTAGAAAATGCACTAACTAAGGACACACTGCTCCGACAAGGTTAGAGCCCCATAGGTGGAATTGGTCTTATTGGTTACTGTCTTGTGATTCTTCCTCCTATAGTATGGCATTTGGGTAAACATTTTCTATTTAGGTATTGTATATATATGCATGTTTATCTAGAATATTTTCATCACTAGTAAACAATGTTTTTGATTGTGCAACTTTTGGCGGGTGTGCCATGTTTGAGTGTTACTATGCACTTGAATTCTATCAGACAAGTTTGATGGTACAAGTGAGGGTACACAACTTCATTTTATTAAGAAAAATGAATGATTGGGAAATATAAAGGATGTTTTGAATTACCCAGTAGATGGATGGTAGAAATATCTTTGTTGCAGATGCGGTTGTGGACAAATAAACTGGTTTGGGCTTGGATTCTTCTTTTGCAATTGACGACACATAATTAAAATTAACGAACATTTGGATAAAACTAAATTGGATCCATTATAGGTGTAGACACTTGTTTTAATCTTAGTAATCTTACATGGTCGGGATAAACATGCTTGGTGAGTTGGGTGGTTTCGAAAAAACTAGGATAGTTTGGTTAAACCACAAATCTCGACGATGTGGTTTTACAGAAAGAAACCTGATGAGAAGTTTTCAATCAAGGGGTGGAAATTGTCTCTATTTATCTTATCTAACTCCTTGAAAAGACCTAATAACATCAGATCATGTTTTCGAGGAGATATCAATATCAGTCATTGATCTCTCGATCTATTTTTTTATATCACCACTTTTACTTATCTACCATGAATCTCACCCACGCCATATCCATCATGATTGTTTATCTAAATATAGATAAAAAACACTCAATTCTACCATTTTGTTCCCATCCCATGAATAAAATGCAATATCCTTTGGATTAGTTTCAAATCTCACAACCATTTCTGGTTTTCCCAAAAACTTATTGAAAAAAGGAGTGTGCCATGGGTTAGATCATTATAATCACAGCCATTCATGTAGGGATGAATTTTTGTAGAGATACAGAAGAGATATAGCACATGAATGACCCATATCTCCCCCCAGCTTTAGATCATACTTGTCAGAGGATGCAAAGACATACAAGGAAAATGGGACTATGCCAATGGCTAAGATCGTAGGATATAGTAGCACCGATGGTCTATATTTTATTGCATGGAGAGGGTAACCAACACACCTATCAAAATATTTGACATGGTTGACAAACATGATAAAAAGGTGATTGACATATCCTTCATCTAAATTGCAAGCATGTAGAATTCAAATCCATCAAATCAATTATGAATGTAGTTTTACAAAATGTTCCCTATTTATGGAATCCTAAAGATATAAAAATTGATGAAATTGTTGGACACAATGGCCACACTGAGAGGGGGTGTGAATCAATGTGTGAGAATTTTTTTACTTTTTACCTTCTTTTAGTTAATCAGAGCATATTAATCATTATGTAATCAATTTCATAATCAATTTCATCAAGAGTCATAAGCACAACATCACATCATAAGAGACATAAGAATATATGGAATTTTGATATTTTTTAACTATACATGGAAGAAAAAAATCTTATCGATTAAAATCGGCACCAATTGATGAAAAG
Source organism: Pseudotsuga menziesii (assembly GCA_001517045.1). Lineage (NCBI taxonomy): Eukaryota > Viridiplantae > Streptophyta > Pinopsida > Pinales > Pinaceae > Pseudotsuga > Pseudotsuga menziesii. Next base: position 217,358 of record LPNX010999783.1, read on the forward strand.
AGAACCAAATCCCATAACAAGACCCAACCTGTTTTTCTTAGCTCCAACTATGAAGGGTTTGAGGAGTCCAATCCTCAAGTGCAAGATTCTTCTAGAAAGTAATCATGTAGATATGCTGTGTTGGAACAAACCACCCAACAAAGCCCTATCGATAGGGGTTCCCACTCTGTTGACACTCAACCTGCGTGATCTCCCTGACCACTGTCCCATACATGTTTTACCCTTCCTAGAAACACCTGGGGAGCGGATGAAGTCTCACCCGAGATGTTCGAGGGAGAGCTATCAAAACCATGTTTCCGTATTAAGGAGTAGGGTCTAGGGAAACATCGGTTCATAAGCTTAGCTATACTATCTAACAAGACCATTCATTAGACATTGCATCATTCTTAACATATCTACCATTTCAACCGGAGATCTAATAGATTGCATCATTCATTTATTCATCACAGTAGTATCACATTAGTCATTCATAAAACAGAATCATCAGACATTCTTCATTGATATTATGGTACATAAAAACAGAAAGAGATAAAAGACAATAGCTATTCAACTTAAAATATGTCGTATCATATTAATTTTTGTGCAACAGATCCAAACAACAGCTATCTTTCTCTACAAAAAGAAAAAGACCGACTCACAAGATCGCATACAGATAACAACTTGTCACAATTTGTTCAACTTCTATCACCTGTTTTTCATTTTCAATTCTAACTCTATATATAGGCTCGTGCCTTTACATTAATGGTCCACTTCTAACTAAATCCTAACTGATTTAACCAATAATGACCTATATCCACAAAATGTGGTCAACCGATACAAAAAGATGCATAAAATATTAAAAAACGATTTGTTTTCCGCCCATTGCACTATCTTTGCCTTGCATGGTGTTGCGTGAACTTGCGTAGCCTCCGTGGTGCTATGCAACTCACTTACCCCAAAACCCCTGCCAATAGGCCCCCAACAGAGTTTTGTGGCTCATCCTTGGGCCACATCGAATGGATAGGGTGTACTCCATCGTCTTCATCTTGAATTTCTCTTACTATTGTGAGATCTCCTCAACCTGTGCTTGGATTTTTTTAGCTTCATCCTGAAAACCAAGCAGGTCTTGCTTCATAGGGCACTCTACCAACTTAGTCTTCACTATGTTTTTGCTGTCTTGCATAGCCTATAGTGCGATGACTGCTTTGATAGCCAATTGTGCTCTAATCTCTTGGAACTCATCAAGCTGGGTGCTATGCTTGCACTACCATTCTTGTGGCTTTGCATCTCTTTGATGTAGTTCTCTCAGCTCGGTGGACCGCATAAGCTAAATCATGGGTGGCATTTTCCTTAATGACGTCATTAATGTTTTCAACTATTTGTCAGCTTCCTGTGCTTGCTTGGTTAGTTGGTATAATTTCTCATCTTGGACAACACTTCCCCAAAACTATGTCGTGGCCTCCGAGCTATTCTTTGCTTCCTGTTCCATCCCTTCAAACCGGGTCGCAACTGCTTCGATGGAATTCTTCCGCTCCACAACCTGCTCTAGTGGTGTGTCTAGGTAGACCATTGAATTGAGCAGACTGTTGGAAAGCTGGAGTTGGAAGATGACCTCGCCCAATAGCTTGGCTTTGGCGACAACATCAAGTTTAGTTGTGCTTTCATAGATGTGTTGACATGCCTCATCAACTGCCGCTTCTACCTGTCCTCTACTCGCAACCAGTTCTGCATTATCGATGATCACGTGGTCTTTCTACTTTTTCAGGTCAATGATCTCTTCAGTAGTTTTCCTCTTTATCTCATCATGCACTGTATGCAATGTTGTGACCTCGTGCGCTTTTGCAGCTACTACCTACTCCTTCACATGGTGCAACTCAGCAACCTCTATCTTCAAATTCATAGCTTCCTCATGTGACTACAAGTACCTTTCACTGAGCTCTTTCTTCCTATTGGCCAACTCTTGGTTGGTGACCCGCTGTATGTGTACGATGGTCTGGGTCGATATCTTGTTGATATCCACTGCAACACCCTGTAGCTACTACAAGGAGGAGTTTGCATCCTCACTTCCTGTGTCAATTTCAATCAGGGGAACCTAAACGTTCCTGGTCATGGATTAGTGCTAATCGATGGGAGTTCCTGCACAACAGCAATCTCTGGTGCGATATTCATAATGACATCATAAATAGAATCTAACTTATCTCTTACTGTGACAAAGCCTTCTTGGATGGACTGGCGCATTGTTTGCGCAGCTGCATCAGATGAATCTGTGACAGCCTTAATGAGTCACTACAATTGACCCTCCAACGCTACTCCAGTGCTACTGCATGCGTTGAACTCCATGCGTCATTTGGTTCTTCCCTCTTCCAGTATACGTTGGGATTGTGGATTGGTGTCAGTTGCTGATTCTCCATTTGAGTCATGAATACTCTAGTCTTCTCGTACAGGCTCTATAGGGGCATTTGCTGGTGGTCTCATCGATATTTATTTGGCACTAACTGGGTCGAGCCATTCGACAGGCCAGTCCTAAAACAATATTTCCACTTCATCATCGGTTAATTTATAGGCCATTGGAAGCCATTTCCTATCAGGGTCTCGTCATCCCTGGATATTAATTGAATGGGGCTCGATGGCGAACCACATGATCCTCTGATACTTTACTACTACATCCTCTGATAGCGCAAAATTTTTACTGATGCGGCTTATAGCGCTTCCCAGTAGATCCAAAAATGGATCACGCAATCAGTTTGATGACCAGACTCCTCTACCCACCATAAATTCTAATATTGTTCGCCTTTGCACACCTTGACCGCTTCAACAGACATAGGCTGGTAGTCTTCTGGCTCCATCCAAGCCACCAAAGAAATTAGGATTAGTATCCAACTATAAGAGAAAGGCCGCTCCCCAACCTGAGCTGCGACCGCATCTTTCATCAGTTGATTCAAGAATAAGAGGGACCAATTCATTTGGACTACCTCAACGAACTGCTGTGCACAAGCAATCACTCTCGAATCGCATTGAACCAGATGATTATTTTGGACAATTTTGCTAGCTAAGATATGTGCTCCAATACGTACTACTCGCTCATTGATGCTGTCAATGCGATAGGCACGACCATCCCACTGCAATCCGTATCTCTCCTTCAGTTTCTAAGCAAGCTTCTTGTTATTGTCTCTTCCTTTGAGATATTGGGCGGGGTCTTCCCCAGCCTTTGGAAACCCCGTGATATACGAAATCAGGTCCACTATAACCATCAGTGGGTATATCCAACCACAATGTCTCGCCATGAAAACATGGCAAAATATGTTTGACGCATGCATTCACTTCATTCAGCTATCCGAAATGGGGCATGTTGATAAGCCCCATCAACCTATATTTATTCAATCCTTGTGCCCATGGGTGCAGAATACACTCGATAGGTGCGCTTGGAACTAAAGGAAAGGACTCATAGGACTCATTCGCTACATCCTTTAACAACAACAAGTCATGGTCCTCATACTTCATCTTGATCAGGGCAGGGATAATGTCCATGGTGCATGTTATCCCTTCTGGAAGCGGCGGTACTTTTGGCTGATACTTCTAATTTTTGGTTAACCTCCAGAGCTTTGTACTAGGTCACGTGGGAGCGACATATCCAGGGATATCATTGATTGACACACCCCTGGGTGTCGTAGACTGCATAGCTCCTAAAATGGATGGCTCGATATGCACAGTTCCCTACCCTTACGCCCTAATAGAAGCACACGTCTTCCTCTTCTACGGTGGCATTGATCTTGGCTTCTGATCGTTCCACTTGCCCTGGGGGATTAAAGATGATCCGACCGACATACTCATGATTTCTTCTAGTATGGTAGTTGGACAAACGGGTGAGTCTTGCCCACTTGAAATGTCCATAGTTTCGGGGTTTCTTAGCATGCCACACCAACAAACCTTACTAAGATATCTAACACACCCTAGCTGCCACTCACAATTATTCCAACTAAATCAGCTTTTCACTTCACTCAAATCGACTGAAAAAGATGATGCCTTCTTTCCACATCCCTCACCTTTTTATAGAAAATAACTAATCTAGCTTCATCATTGCAAAATCCATCGTATCCATCATGACAAAATCCTGCATTAACGACCCGAATCCGTCGACGATCCTAGCATGCTAATGGTTGGATTGACCATAAATGTGCATCATTTCAGCGAGCACCATTGGCTAACTTATTTTGACTGTCTACATTTATTGGTGATTTCACCAAATTGCAGCCCGATGGCTATCGCGGTCGCTCTATCTAACTGCGCTACTGACTCCTACACTTGCGCAACCACTTCCTCTTGGAGTGCCCTTCCATTCTCTATCTTGTCGGGCACCCAATATGCAAGTGGATTACTACTAACATACAGAGTGTACAATATTTATTGTCAACCCGTGAAAGTCTTGTATTTGAAGGATAACATGCATAGTATATGCTTAAACACAAAGTCACTGTAATTGAACAATACTACCCTCTGTTCAACTATGCTCATCCCAAGAATCTACTTAATCCAATTATCTTCTAAGCAATACAATCACAATTACCTTCTGCTATGCCTTGATCTAAGAATGGAAAGATAAAAGTCATATCTAAATTACAATTGCAGATGAAAGGAAATCCTATTCACATCACTGAATGATTAACTCACCTATCCAATCCAATTGTCCTAGGAACCCACAAGCATAATTTAAATATTGATCTAGGAATTCAAATACAGAGATTGAGTTTGGCTATTCTAGGAAACTGAAGTGCAGGAATGAAATTCGGTAATCATAACAATAAAAGACAAGTTGCAAATATTCATGGAATGACAACTAAAATATCTAAGGATGAACATAGCTGTTACAGTTACCACATGAATTGCATAAGAAATAATTACCTACTCAGTCGACTGTCACGCTATACCACTACAGATCTCCAAAAAATGCAATCACAACACACTGTAAATCCACACTTGTTACAGCTTCTTATGAAAAAAATAAAATTCACATAACATCACATGACAAAGGAATTGAAAAATCCTAATTTAACTCAGCAATCCCTGTGGAAGGCGGGCCCAGCCTTAACACAAAGATGCTGGCTGAACAGACGTAAAAACCTTTAGATCAGAAGTAACTCCTTGTATTAAAAGACACAGTGATTACACAATTCCTCCTCACAGCTAATACAATGAATTGATTATGTGTTTAGCAACCCTTGGCTCGAAACACTTCTCCATATTTATACCATGTAGATCATAACATCCTATCCTATTATGGGGCATCCATGAAGATCTCTAATCTTCTGGCGCCCTAAATGACAATAGTTGTTACAAACGTGGCAGGATGAAAAATAGGAAACATAGGAAAACTGTTAATCGCCCCAGAAGTGACGATATCTTCAGATCACGCCTACACATGAGAAGCAATGCACTATTGACCTCCAAATCTGACGCATTCTGTTATAGCTACCTTGTCATAGCTTTGTCCGGGATATCGCACTGGAACCGCAATCTTTGGGTGATGATAGAATGGATGGGGATCAACTTGAGCAGTGAATGCCCATCCTTTTCGTGGCTTGTTCATCCCAATCTTCCTGTAGTCCACTTATCTCAAAATACCTTTATAAACCATAATATGTTAGTGCATTGAGAGATACGAAGCCTTAACTATCACAATCATAAGTATTAATAAAATAAAACAATGATCAATCATACCTTGGTAGTTTGAAGAGTAAAGTGGGGATAAAATGTTTAATTGGTATGTTTGATAGGGTAGGATAGAACAAGAAGAGGTAATTAAAGGTGGTCAAAAGAGGCCATTTCTGGGCTCAACATCTCCCCCCAACTGTCCTGTTGCATGCCCTCATGCAACAACCTCCATTACTCTGAATCCAAATCTTGTACTGAGCTTTGTTCATGAAGAGAGGAGAAGTTGTAGGGGAACTCAGGCACCCCTTCTTTTTCTATGAACCCCCTGTGAGCAATCCAATATCTCTAGCATCGCTGATCGTCTGCCTTAGTTAGTGAGAAATCCACCCTATATGGTTTTCTCGACCACCAGATGAGGGGGAATTTAAATTTCAGACCCAGCCAATTAGCCCCACATTCCCTGATACATCCAACATAGCCCTCGACCCTGGAAAGTTCCTGTTCAAAATTCCTGAAACAATAGGGGTCCCGGCTTTTGAGTATAGGAGAGGAAACCTGCCATCTGTGCTTACTTCCTTCCAATGCTGCTTGTTGGTGTATGGAAATATGGTTGGTACAAGTAGAAATCACTTCCTCCTGAAGTTCCATTATGTGCTGAGTCTGGATGGGACATGAAAGCAAACTCTTGTATCGAGCAAGAAGAATACCAGGACTCTGAGGCTCACTTCGAACCCACAAGTTAGAGTGAGATTCATTGTGAGAAAAGGTTTGAAGAGACCTTTCCCACTGAGCATGATTGCTCACAAAAGAAGCAAAATCCCTCAACTGAACATCCCCTGAAAAAGGGATAGGATTTGAATGGCAGTCTAGAGGGCAAGCCATCTCATGCAAATATAATTCACACAACAAATTTTGATCTTCAAAACTACTTCTACAAAATGTTTCCAAAATTTTTACCGAGGTCGTTATCTCAAATGACCTCCCTTCTTTCATTGCTCTCAACTTAAACCAAACAAACTGTTCAAACAGGAAGACGGGGTAAGAAGAAGAAGGTTCCTTGGTTCCCAGGAGTTCTTGTGAGAGAGCATACATCTGCTCTTTTTCCCTCTGCATAAACTGGAACTTTTTCAGCTTCCTTAAATTGCTCTGTAGCTCTTCCTCTCGAATTCTTTGGCTCATACGTTCTTTTGTCCATTTCTCCTCCAATCCCCTGATAATATTTTTATGCTCAGTAAGAGAAATTATCTCTCCTTGGTATTCCTCCACCTGGCTCTTCCATTTTATTACCTCCATTCTCATAATTGAGACTTCGTCTGTAAGGTTCAGGATTTCTTCTTTATGATGTTCCTCCTTGTCCGAATCCAGGTCGATGAAATTTCTAAGGGGCTCAATCCTCACCTTGTCGCTTGATGAGCCACATTGGGCACCCCGCACATCTGAAGCTATCTTGAGGGTTGCTGGTTCTTGTGTGGTAGCAACCTTTTATGGAATTTCTTTGGTAACAACATCCACCACACCTGGAGACACTGGTCCTTATGTAACAACGTGTTCTTTCTAAGGTTCTCTCGTGGAAAATTTGGCAGCTGACTGTGAGGATGTTGGTTCTTGTGGAGCAAATTCCTCCCAAATTTTAATTCCATGTTCTATCTGATTTTCAACTGTTGTCTTAGCCAGAGGTTGTGAGGCTACTGGTTCTTGTGGAGCATAGCCCTATTCTTATTTTCCCTTCTGGTACTGAGATTGGATTTCTTCTTCAATGTGCAGCTGCACATCAAGGATTTCAGTATCACCTGAGGATTGTGTTTGGACTTGTTCATCTTCACTCCAATGCATATCAGGGATGATATCCACTTCAAGGTTATTTCCTTGTTGCATTTCAAGAGTCCTTACCGCAACCTCCAAGGATGTTGGTTCTTGTGTGACAACATCCTGGCTCACTTCTTCATCTCCCTGTTGTTGTGGATCCTCTTCTATGATTTCTGTGTCATGGGACCATTCTGGAGTTGTAGTATAGAATTCCTTATTAAACTCCAGATTGCCCTCAATCCCAGGTTCTCCTCCCATCTGGTCAGCAGCTTGGACAAGCACATTCAGGGATGCTGGTTCTTGTGTGGCAGCACCTTGTTCAATCTCATCGTTATCTTGCTTTTGTGGCTCCACTTCTATAATTTTTGTGTCATGGGAGGACTCAGGGGTCAAAGTGCAATAAAAATCCCCACAATCAAGAATAACTTCATCCCTTGGTTCCTCTGTCCTGGAGTTAGTGGCAACTTCAGCAAGAATATTCAAAGATGCTGGTTCTTGTGTGACAACATCTTCTTTCTTTGTAGCTTCCTCTATTGCAGGTGCAGACTGTTGTGTTGTAAAGGAACGAATTACAATCTTGTGGCCTGCTTCCTTAAATATTTCCCTGCAGGTGGGACAGATCACTCTTTCTTCCTCATTGCCAGGATCAGTAGAATTTGGTCCCTCCAATTGGTCTGCAGTCTCCACCAATGTGTGCATTTTCCTTTCACCTTGTTTTCTACACGCTTCTTTCCAATTTTCCAATTCCCTTCTAAGTATTTGGACTTCCTTTTTTAATAGCGTATTCTCAAACAGAAGTCCTTCAATTTGGGGTTCTTCTTCGACCGGCCCTTGTGGGGCATCAATTGGCCTAGGTTCAAGAGTGGGGAACTCAATTTGTGCTTCTAAGGTTGCCCATATTTTTCTTGTTTCTTCTGCTGCTGCAACCGACTTGGTTCTTTTCCTTCTTATTGGTGGGGCTATCTTAATTTTGTCAATTGATCTCTTCCTTTTCTTTTGTGGTGTTGGAATGTCGGGATTCACAACTGAGGTAGAAGGAATGTTCCCAGTTCCAACATTTTCTTGTTCCTCGGGCTGTTCTTCCTCAATCAAAGTTCCTCCCCACTCGAGTGAGGATTCAATGGTCACCAGCTCAATATTTCCTTCCATTGCTATGGATCTGTCATCTTTGGGTTCAATTGTTGCAGCATTTAGTGCTGCTCCAATTTCACCTTCTGCTGTCAGAGTTACCCTGTTATTTGGGTCTTCCATAGGGGTTTTATGTACATCTTCTCTCAATTGTTTTGTTTGTGCCCCTAGTTGATCCTCTGATCCAGTTTCATCTCCCCCCCCAACTATATTGGAGGGGCTCCAGTCCTCCTGTTGTGGTTCATGTCCCCCCAATTGTGGATGGACCTACTCTTCTTCTATTGGGACACCGGGCAAAGGAGCGGGTTCCTGAACTTGAGCTGTAAATTGCTCCTAGGTTATATTATGTTGAGCAAGGGTCCTTAAGATAATTAATTTAATGAGTCCATGGTGGGTCAGTGAGGCGAGTGGATGCTTGGCAGCTTGAACAAACCCCTCCATATGATGCAAATCATTAAGTGAATAATATGGAATATTTAACAGTATCCTATGGCGGAGATGAGACAGTAAAGGGAGTTCAGAATTATAAACGGTTTGGTACCTACCTTCACAAGTGATATATTTCTTGAGAAAAATAGCAAATTGATTCCATGGCTGTGGCAATGACTGCAATACTATTCCCCTTTTTGTTGTGTGAACCTGCTCCCCCTCTATTAGAAAGTCCTGTAATGCTACAGTAGTGGGGACTCGACGTCCAAACCAGGCCCTCCCCACCTGAGGAATACCAGTGACCTCAGCTATAATGGCCTCAGAAACTTCGATGCACAATCCCCAAACTTCTGAGTGGGTTTCTGTGAGGTTCAGAGCAAACTGTAAGGTTGCTTCACGGTTAAATCCATCCAGACGTTCAAAAAATTCCATCCAACCGGCAGCTTGAAAGATAGAAAAGACCAGAATGTTTCTCCTGAGCACTCGTGTATTTAAAGGTTCATAACGAGCTGGAATCCCCATGGTTCTGAATTCTGACTTAGTTTGTTGTTCAACAGATTACAGACTCCGATAATGGAGGTTACGGCATAGAGTATGCATGGACCGCTGAGAGATGTTAGGAAAATTTGGAAAGTTTTAGCACACTGGATTATTTGAAATTTCATTTCGAATTGGGGAAGGTGGCGGTTATCAAGTAACATAATTAGTCTTTATGTCGCATGGGTAGAGAGTTAATCGGGAAATAATGGGCATAAAAAGGGAGGTACGACTGACATGGTTAAATCATATCAATACTTAATCACGTGGTTAATCAAAGCCATACCTTCGAGACTGCGCGCTGGATATCCTTCGGAGAATAATAGAATGTGTGGTTGTTGACGTTGCGGAAGCTAAACTTGTGTGGTGAGCAGTCATTAATTATAATCATTATAACACAGATGCTGCAATAATTCTTTCCGCCAGTGAAGCACAAACCATCCCGTCAAAATGGTCGGAATTATGAGAAATGTCACATTATGGGTCAGATTGCCAGCATGAGGATGAGGAATCGGAGCCATATCTAGAGGAGTTGATGGCGTACAAAGCAGTTTTCTAATAACACAGGAGTCACAGCCGCAGGTAATAAAGAAGTTGAAGCAGAGACGCATCCTTCAATGCTAGAAACATCAGCTAAATATAGTGGATTTGCAGCTGCTGGAAAAGATGTCGCAGCCATCAGGAAAGATGTCGCAGCCGTCGGGAAAGATGTCGCAGCTGCCGGAAAAAATGTCGCAGCTGCCGGAAAAAATGTCACGGCCGTCGGGAAAGATGTCGTAGTTGCCGGAAAATATGTCATGGCCACCGGGAAAAATGTCACAGCCGCAGGAAAAAATGTCACGGCCGCCGGGAAAAATGTCGCGACTACAGGGAAAAATGTCACGGCTGCAGAAAAAAATGTCACGGCCGCTGGGAAAGATGTCGCAGCTGTCGGGAAAGATTTCGCAGCTGTCGGGAAAGATTTCACAGCCGCTAGAAAATATGACATGGCTGCCGAAAAAAATAAAAGAGAAAGGAAGGAAAATGTTAAGCGGACGTAAAGTGGCGGCGCCAGAGTGACGAAAAACGGGTTTTATGGTAAAAAGTGAAACGGGGTAACAACGTATGGGAATGGAAGAAGGTGGAGTTCCATGATGTGGCTGAATAAATGTTGCAGATTCCAGAAAACATGTTGCAGCTGCCAGGAAATTTGTCGCAGCTACCGGAGAATGGGTGTCGCAGCTACCGGAAAAGAGGTGTCGCAGCTGCCGGAAAATAGGTGTCGCAGCTGCAACAAATTTATTTAAGGAAAAAGAAAAAAAAATTGTGGCTTGGGAAGGCATAGAAAAATGACTTCTGGTTGATAGGTCCAATATGACGCTCATCCCTGGGCGCTTCCCTGCAAATCTTGGAAAAACAACAGAAGACAAAGAAGATCAAGTGCAAAAAGAAAAAATAATATAATGAAAAAGAAAAACACAAGAGTTATTTATGTACAATGATTCATGCGCGATTTACAGTGATTAATTAAAGATTGACAGAGGCAGAGAGAAGTTCCTACCCTTGTGCTAGCTGATAATTTGGGTCAGCGGAAATTTGTGAGATAAATGCATCCTTTGAAATTGGCTTACGGTACAGTCGCAGCCTGTGACCATTAGCAAATAATGGTACACAATTTTCATCAATGGTTACGAAGCAGACTGTGCTGTTATCAAATACCCTATCTACTAGGTATGGACCCAGTCATCTTGTGCGTAATTTGCCCTTGAAATCTCTTTTGAATCTGGAATCGTATAATAATGCCCAGTCTCCTTCATATAAGACCTTATTTTTAATGAATCGGTCATGCCAATTGGATCTCTGTTGTTGAATTAACACTGTCTGGTCCACTGCAGCTAACCGATTATCATCTAGTTCATTCAATTGATTTAATCTTCTTTTCCAGGCTTCAGTTACATCCAGGTTCACTTTGATGGCTGTCTTCAGGGTCTTGATTTCAAATTCAATTGGAAATATGGCACTTTTTCCATACACTAAATCGTAAGGAGAGAAACCTGTGGTGTTACGCCAAGTGGTGCAATATGCCCATAGTGCTTCCGAAAGCCTGTCAACCCAATCTTTTCGATGGCTCTTAACTATCTTGGTAAGGATGGCTTCAATAAATTTATTAGTGCTTTCCACCTGGCCATTGGATTAGGGATGGTAAGGTGAAGCTACCCTATGCTAAACATGATACTTTCATAGCAGGGCTTCAAATTGATGCGACATAAACTGTGGTCTCCCATCGGTAACTACTTCCTTAGGTACCCCAAAACAAGTAAATATTTCACTGTATAGAAAGTCATTCACATCCTGGTCATTAGCCTTTTCCAGAGCTATAGCTTCCACCCACTTGGTCATATAATCGGTACAGACCAGGATGTAGGATTTCTGTTTGGAATGAGGACTGATAGGGCCAACGAAATCCAAAGCCCATCTATCAAATGGTTCAACTACTAATTGAGGTTGTAGAGGCATTTGATCTGATCTGTTGGGTTGGCCCATCCTTTGGCAGCTATCACAGGACTAAACATACCTTTTTGCATCCCTGAAAAGAGTTGGCCAATAGTAGCCCATCTTTAGCGCTTTGTGTCCTGTCCTTCTGTCTGCAAAGTGCCCCCCACAAGGTTCATCGTGGTAGGCCTTCAACATATGAAAGATTTCATCTTCCCTTACACACCTTCTAATATCAAGATCAGGACCTATGTAAAAGAGATGACCATTTACCCAACAATACCTGGCACTTTGCTGGATTATTTTTCCCTTTTCTCTTTTAGACATATGTGGGGGAAGCTTTCCTGCAACCAGATAATTAGCGACGTCTGCATACCAGGGGGAATGAGCTGAAAGTGAGAATAAATGTTCATCTGGAAAAGAGTCCTCAACAGGCAAATTATCATCACTATTAGTGAAACGAGATAAAAAGTCAGCGACAACATTTTCTTTTCCAGGTTTATCTATGACGATAATATCAAATTCCTGTAATAATAAGATCCACCTAGTCACTCTGGCATTAGTGACTGGTTTTTTCATTAGATATTTAATGGCAGAGTGGTTAGTGTGCACAAATGTAGGATACCCAGTAATGTAATGTCGAAATTTATTAATGGAGTAAACAATAGCTAAGAATTCCTTTTCAGTGACAGTATAATTAAGTTCACCAGGGGCTAAGTTTTTACTAATATAATAAATTATATAAGGTAATTGACCATCCTGCTGTCCTAAAACTGCTCCAATGGCGATATCAGAAGCATCTGAAGAAATGTGAAAGGGTAGGGTCCAATTAGGTCCTCTTAAGATAGGAGATGTGGACAGCTTCTCCTTAAGCTTAAAAAATGCTGTCTGGCATGCTTCACTCCAAACAAATTGCACATCCTTCATTAACAAAGAAAACAAAGGAGAAGCAAGTTTGGAAAATTTTTCTATAAATCTTCGGTAGTATCCAGCATGCCCCAGAAAACTTCGGACCTCTTTTTGAGTTGCAGTAGTAGGTATATTTTTTATCACCTTGATTTTTGAGGGGTCCACCTGAATGCCATCGACAGAGATAAAGTGCCCCAATACTACTCCTTCACTCATCATCATATGGCACTTTTCAGTGCTTAAAGAGAGCTGGGTCTGTTCACAACGAGTTAAAACTTTTTTCAAATTTTCCAATGCTTCTTCAAAATCCTTGTCGTAAGGAGTAAAATCATCCATAAAAATTTCCATACTATCGATAAATAATTCAGAAAATATGCCAATTACGACTCTTTGAAATGTTGCTGGTGCATTACATAAACCAAAGGGAAGCACTCTGTAAGCAAACGTTCCCCACAGACAAGTAAAGGTAGTTTTATCTTGGTCTTCAGGAGCAATCTGAATCTGATTGTACCCGCTAAACCCATTCAGGAAGGAGAAGAACTTCTTCCCCGATAGGGTGTCGAGTACTTGGTCAATAAAGGGAAAAGGGAAGTGGTCTTTTTGTGTGGCTTTGTTCAACTCCCTATAGTTGACACAGACTCTTCATTTACCATTTTTCTTGGGTACAATTACGAGCGGGGAGACCCACTCACTGTCTGAAATAGGATATATAAATCCTGCTTCCAAGAGTTTCTGAATTTCTTCCTTCACTATGTCCCTAAGATTGGGGTTCATTCATCGTTGAGGCTGACACACAGGCCGAGAGTCGCTTTTGATATAAATATGATGGGTGCACAGGTTAGAGGGAATACCCCTCATGTCTGTATACTCCCAGGCGAATGCCCCCTTATGTTCTTTCAAGAGACTGATCAGGTGCTTTTGTTCATCAAAGGAGAGGTTGGGATTAATATTCAAGGTTTTTCTAGACTCTACCTCAATAGGAATACTTTTCGAATTTTTCAATATTGGGATTATGTGTGGGTCACCGACTAGTGTTTCTTTTGTGAGATTTTCTTGTTCTTCCTTGCCCAGAGTAATGTTCAGGATTTGATAAACTTCTTTATTGACTGAGGTGGGTTCACTGGTGAAGTTATTAATGCTATCGTCTTCAGTTTCATCCTTAAAAGTTAAGGCCTTCCCTATGGTTAATAATGGCTAAACACCCTCCTCTTCCTCTGGCTCCATTCAAAAAGAGTTTTCAGCTTGTAGACTCGGCCGAGGTAGAGGATAAAGAGTGAGGTTCATAGTCTTGGTGCCATCAGATATGGTCATAGACCCAGATCGACAGCTGATGCAAGCATCATCTGTGGCCAACCAAGGCCTTCCCAGGATTAATGGGTGTCCTCCCAGCTGCGACTTTGGTTGTAAAACCAAGAAGTCAGCAGGATACTCCCATGAATCAACTGAGATGATGATATCGTCCAGAATTCCTTCAGGTTTAATGGTGGATTTGTTTTCCAGTTCTAAAACAACGGGGGTCGGCCTAAGATTAGTGAGCCCAAGTTTTCTTACAGTCTCAATTGTCATGACATTAATCGCTGCTCCTAAATCTACTAGTACGTTGGGTATCTGTGTATGCCCAATTTGCAGAGTGACAGTGGGATTTCCAGGGTCGTCATACTTGGTTACTAGGGTTTTTCCTATTATTAATGCAGATAATTTCCCTATGACATGGACAGTGGGAGGATCTCTGGGCTTCCTTCCTGGTTTCTTGGTGCACAGGTCCCGAACAGTTGTATCATAAATAGGTACATCTTGAAGAGCTTGAAGGAGGGAGATTTTAACATAAAGATTCCTTAACTCTCCTAGGAGGTTAAACTGAGGTTGCCCCCCTGTCCTTGGTAGCATTAATCTCTCGGGATATGGTGGTTTCCTAATCAGTTGGGTCGACTGCGCATCACTGGATTTATCATTTTGTGTTTCAGCCATCCCATTTATGGGATGTTCAGCATCTTCAATAATGGGAAATTTATCGGACAGATGTTGTGGATTCACCCCTTCTTCATGTACAGAGGGTGGAACATCTTCTATAATTACAGGCTCTACTATTTTCCCTGACTGTAAACAAATATCGTTGCAAGGCACGGGAGAAAGGGAGTAGGCCGGTATGTTGACAGTCTTAAATTGATGAACTATTTTATTATTTGGGTTAGGATTAGGTTGAGCAGGTAGCTGAGGTTGTATCGATGCATTAGGGACAAAATTGTTCTGCAACTGCAACTGCGACTGCTGATGAGGGTATTGAGGATATTGAGGGTATTGAGGAGGGTATGGTGGCTGTTGAGGTGGAGGTTGTTGAGGAAACTGATTCCCTGGATGGAAATTCCTCAATCCAGGGGACCAAGAAGTAGGTTGGTGTGGTGGCTGTGTCTAGGGATTCCATGAGTTATAATTTTGTATTGCAGGTTGGGAAGGGTTCCACAGAGCATAATTTGAAGGGAATTGTGTATTCACATTTTGCATATTATTCCAATTGCTCATATTATTCAAAAATGGAAATGAGTTTGGGGTCATACCTTGGTTTCAAGGCTGCCAAGGTTTCTTCTGTGCAATGAAGTAGGCCGACTCCACCTCTGGAGTTGATGCCTACAGAACAGCCTTCACTTGGGGAAGTGAGGGACATTCTTTCATGTCGTGGTTCAGCTTGCACAACTGACACACCTCTACTTTGTCAAGCGGGCACTCCCTCAGAGGACGGTTCTTTCTACATCGAGGGCAGAACACACCTTATAGTGTGAGGTCCTCTACTGCCTGTTTTTGTTTTTCCTTCAGGACGTTGATTTTCGAGGAGATAGAGCTCATCATTTCTGTTTTAAAATTTTCAAGGAGATTGCCTATCTTTGCACGGGTGGCTCCTCCATTAGATGACTTCTGAGTTCTGGAAGATCCCCTGGAGTACCTTTTACATAATTCCACAATCTTTCCAAAAGATTCCTTGGAGATATCCCCCTTTCCTAATAGGTTTAACATATCTAGACAATCATCCCTAATCCCGTGAAGCAGGATTATCTTGAGCACATCTAACCCCATGTTCTTCTGTCTAGCTCTTTGCACGTTGCATAAAAGCCTTTCTACAAAATCTTCCAGACTCTCGTCCTCCTTTTGCACCATTTTGAACAATTCTTCTCTTTTGTCCTTGGTGTTGCAATATTCCTAGTATTTCTCCAGGAACACCTGTTTAATCCTATCCCAATTAGCGACAGTTCCTCCTCCTAGGCTCATTAACCAGCGTAATGCATTGTCCTTCAGAGTGGCAGGGAAGAGTTTTAGCTTTTCTGCATCAGTGACCTAATCGTAGCTGTGATAGAGGATATCGAATTCGAAAATAAATTCGTCTGGATCCTCTGCCGCTTTTCCATGGAAGCAAGGCAACACCGATGGTGATATATTTTTCATAGGGGCTGTTCCTTCTGGTTGCTGAATTGGGAATTGAACTGTAGCCACCGTTCCTTTAGGCAGGGGGTGATTTTCATGATGATAGTTTTCCCCCATTGCCTCTTCCTCGTCAGATTCATGTCTGTTACTCATCCCCTCTTCTGTTTTCTCTTCTTCGTTCGTTCCTTCATTCTTCTTCTTGTTCTTTTCCTCGTTCTTTTTCTCGTTCCTCCACTGATCAAAAATATTTTGGTGGAACTGTGTCCACTCTTCTTCAGTTACAACCTTCCCATAAATGTGGTAGATCGGGCCTGTTGCCACCTTTCACACACCTGGGTCACATGGCAGAAATATTCAAGCCACTCGGTGTGTCCTTGGGGGCAAGTCTCGAGTCAAGGCTGTCAGCTTGTTCTTGACTCCTCCGTTTAGTCTCAACTCCTAACGAAGCCAAGGGGGGTAGACCCCATTAAGTTGCTAAGGATAATTACTTAGTGTTGTGATGTTAAACTGAATGAGTTACTTAGGATTTTGAGATTTAACTATAGATAATCAAAGATGGCAAGATATAAAAGATGAACACATGAAAGCACAATGCTGAGACACAATATATATATATATATATAACAAGAAAATAACTAGTGCCTTAGAATGGAGTCAAAAAATAGAAACAATGTACTTGCATGTGCTTGGAGTGAGTGTTTTGCGATTGCCTCTTCGTATGTTTTAAGTTAAATTTGAAGTGTGAGTTGATTAAAATTAGGCAAAGGGGGGACTCCAGATATACCCTAGAGTACTTGGAGTATGTCCAAAACTAAACCTTCACGGCTACCCGCAAGGAATATGTGGGATGAAATGGAGTCTCTGGGGCTATTGTTCATAACGCACTTGTTAGGGTGTGACATAGATTGGCGCCCCGAGGTCACTTTTCAGAAGTTCCCGCTTCCTTTGGGTATTTTGCCATCGTGATGGTTCGATCTAGGTGTTGGATTTTCACCTGTTGGTTTGTTAATTTGGGGAGAGTGAGTCTTAATTATACTATTCACTCAAGTGCTTTTGATATAGCTTGACTAATTGGACAAATCACAGCCAAGTGCAGAGCATACACACTGGATTCTTGTAAATTTTAGTAAGTTTTAAACTGGGTGTTCTTGTTTAAAAGAAAACCCTCCAGGAAGCAATTTCGATCCAAGTGGATCTCAATCGGGGAATCAAGGAGGGGTTAATTTTATGATAGCTAAAAACAAATGTTTGAAAATAAAAAATATACACGATTCTAGTTTTCTAATTAGTCCTACCACGAATCTCTTTCCCCTTTCGGGTCAATCGGGAAGTCGTGGGGTGAGTATTAAGATTACTTTGAAACATAAAGTATGAAATATGAAATTAATAATAAAGTAAATTAAACTACCCTGCAGATTAGATCAATGCTATCTTGAAAAGAAATAAGCAAAAAGTGACGAAAAGGACACCGACGCAAATCCCCCCAGGGGGGATGGGGAATGGGCTCGAAAGAGCCTATTCCAAAAATAATTTTATTTATTATTGGTTACAATATCAATGAACTGAAATATCAAAAAATTCTTGATCCTTATAGAGGATGAAATCAAGATCTTACAAATTTGCAAAAATTTTAAGATTTTAGTGAAAAGGGAGACCCCTGGGGGGATTTGAACACTCCTGAGGACACTTCCGGACAGCAGCTTCCTTTATTTTCTGTCAGACCTGATAAAAAATAGTGAACATGTTAGAATAAAATATTCCCAAAATCACTTTAAGAGTACCTTTGGATCAGCCTACCTTATCTAAAAAAAATGAAGTTAAAACTAGCTAAACAGGCAAAAAAGGAACCAAGGAAAGCAAGCTTTCCTTGGGATCTTGGATTTCTATTTGTGCAGCCAATGAAATATGCAATGATTGCTGGATTTAATCTCTTTTAAAATAGAAAGGAAAACTGGTGCATGCAACGTACTGATTCTCTTTAACTTGTCATGCAAAATGGACGATTTCCTTATGCTAGATCTAGAAGACTTGATGATATTTTTCAGAATTGAGATCTAGACTATGAGCTCTGAAATATCAGATCTATGTATATTTTACTTTGATGAAATAGATCCAAATGATAACAAATCTTTTGCACACCGTAACCAAGTAAGAAAAGTGATTTTTTTTATAGAAATGAGAAGAAGAGGAGAGAAGGTCAGATCGTTGCTTGAATGGAGCAAGCTGAAAGGAGGCCCTTTTGTGGAGTGCTGAGGGACAGAGTCTTGATATTATTGGATAGTAATGGAATCAATCTATATCCACACCTTCATCTAATCAGGAACCTGCAACTAAATAACACAAGCCGGCACACACCTCGTGAGATCTGGATATAGATGTATAAAGCAACAATAATGAAAGATTATGCAAAAATAATCTTATTTAAGCATATAACTGAAATTTGTGAGCATACATCATATGGATAAACAAGATCAAGTAATCTAACTTGCCTAGTTTACACCCTTACTTGATTCAACTGAATCCTTGAAGCCAGAGCACAGAAGCAGCACATAATTTGGCAAGAAATTGCAGCTACTACATCAGCAGCATAACACTGAGAATCGACACATACACATGCACTACACAGTATAGCCTCCAAAGCTTCTTTATTCACAAATGATGATCAAATACATAGTTACAATGGCAATCCCTTCAGTCTAGCTCTAACTAGCTTGGAAGAGGGAGCCTCAAGCAGGATATATACAAAACACAGGCCATCCAGCCCAGGGGGGGCGCAATTCCTCATGGAATCAAGTGAAATCAACTGATGGAGAGTTCATCAATGTAGAACTGAAGCTGAACTGAGCATACTTGTCAACCGGGGGCTTGATTGAGCTGACACATCAACCCATACACTGACACATCAGTCCACAGAGAATCCAGGAGAGTCCACACATGTGGAGGAGAGAGAGAGGGCGCAATTCCCCATGAAGACAACTGAAGATCAACTCTGGATCTGATTTGATCACCTCCTTCAGTCAAGGATTTATCAGATCCAGTAAATCTGCTTCAGATCTGACTGATTTCAATCAAATCGGCTGAGAATCCACTGATTTATGATTTTGGATTTGCTCCATTATTCATCAATTTATTAATTAAAATAATCAATAATTGATTTTTGGGGCTTTCTGACCTGAGTGATGGAAAATCACTCAAAACTTAGGAAATAGTGGGTCCATGGGTTTACATGGTGCTCTTAGCTTGAAAATGAGCACCTACATGACTGAAACTGATTATTTTTCCCACTTTAATTACAAAATCAAATTTTCCAATTAAACTATTAAAAAATAGCCTAAGTTTTGAAAAAAATTAATTTTAACAAAAAACACTGAAAAAACTAAAAAAACTAAAAAAATGAAAAATTGAAAAACACCTAGGGGGACTTAGACATGTTCATATGACTCAAAAATGATGTCTAGCATGTTTATACATTGACACATAGACTATAATAACCTCAATAGGCCTAAATGACAAGCCGACCACCCCAACTTTGGAGGTATGGAGTGAAAAACTCAGAAATTATCAGTCGTTTATTCAACAACCAATAATAACCAAGGGAAAAAACACCCTGGGCTGATCGGATTGACAAATGAAGTCTAAGAGACCAAGTCTTTTATAGACACTATCATGCTAGATCATTTATTACAATTCCCCCATGGGGTATGAACATGTGATATAGTACAACAAGTACTTCCCAGAAGTACTTCCAAAGGTTTTTTGCAGTCCGAACAAGTTAACCCTGTTCGGTTCACCAGGTTCACTTGATAAAAACCACTAAGTACAACTTAGGTGGTAACATTCTGGCTCCAATTGCAAGACGTGTGCTCAATCTGGTCTTTAAGGGAAGGAGGGGATACGAGAACACCAGAATCTCTGGTTTATATACCCTGTAAAAACATCTCAACTTGACAAGAAACACCTCAGTAGCCCAAGTTTTATAGAAAACCAAATGAACCATTAAGTTGATTTATTTACACAACATAAATGTAACTAACTAAAAGAAGCAAAGTTTCATTACAGCTAAGTAGAAATGCAGAAAGTAAATGCTCTTTTTCAAGGAGCTTATTTTCCTACTCTAAGCATGATATAAAAAGGGTTAAGTGTAATCAGAAATCCAATGTAACCACCTAAGCATTTTATTAACACAATTTTTTTTCCTTGTCTTTGGTTACCAGCCAGTAAGGATACCTTATTTAGAAAATGCAAACCTGCGTGATAATTCAGGATGGGCGGGATGGATGGGAGATCATAGGCATGAACAATGTCATAAAAATTCTTCCCAAACTTGTATGTGATCATGCAGGCTACTTCTATCCATGATTGGATAGGACTGATATAGCAATCAGAACGATGAGGTAGGCTGACTACATCATCATACTGATCATCGGGGCTTATCAAATGATAACTTGTTGCACAAGCCCCAAGTAGCTCCAAATCATAAGGAACCTATATATGCGGAAAGATGGTTGAGACTGATGTTCCACTGATTGCATTACATCTGAATTTTCACAATACTGTTTCTCAATGTCTTCATTACTGATACCCTTGTGCGGCTCTACATGGTATGACTTTGAATGATCACGTGAAAATTCTGAATTCTCCTCTTCCATACTAAGGTTTTCCCAGGCATCCAAATCTGTGCTTCCCTCTATGGATGTCTCGTAGATTGGACTTCCACAAATTTTTGAATAGACACTCCCATTATCAGACATATCATGGATGGGATTCTCCATAAGATTTTCACAAGTCAGATTATCTATGAAATTCCAATAGTCATCACTCCCATCCATGTCATATGTGGGGGACTCTTCATCCATGGCATCATGATCCTGCCTATCCATGTCCTCCTTGTAATCATAACAATCTTCTTCAGATAAAATGTTACAAGGCAATAAACTTTCCAAACCTTCATCAACATGTGGAGAACAAGGTCTAGTGTCATCACACACCATACTGATCTTATCATAAGTTTCTTTATAGGCTTCCGTTATGATATCATGAAAAGGATCTCCAGTCAAGGAGACCTTTTGGACATATTCAATGGGATCACTTGGTATGTGTTGCTCAGTGGATTTCTCTAGAGGGATTTCTGGAAAGGTATCAGCATTGCAACACACTTGAGAATACACCAAATCTTCAATGTCTTCAGTTATGGTGAAATGAGGAGAGTCTTCAACAATGTGTTCCATTATGGGCTCCTCTTTAAGCTCTTCAATATGATCATCTTGGATTTTCCCTTCCTCAGAATCTTGCTGTGCATTGGGAGGTACCTCATATTCTTTAAGAAGACACTTAATTTCTTCTTTTCTTAAATAACTACCACGATGCTTTTTTATGGGAGTATCATGAACCTCCTCTTCACTTAAATGTTCAAGAAATGATTCCAAGTCTTCAATACTTTGTATCATGGAAAAAGGTCCATCATATGTTTCCGTGTGATACTCTGTCCCAGATAGGTAGAAGGTACATATCTTTTCAAGGAACTTTTTTTAACCATTCATACTACCCCTACCATCATGCCACTCCTCTAAAAACATCCAAAGGAAGCTAGGAAAAGAAGTTATACATTTATCAGGAAGGCCTTGATAGAACCAACAACTGGCCTCACCCCAAAAAGTACTAGCAAACATTTCCATCATATTGTCTTCATTAGGAATATTGAAGTCAACAATCAACTGAAGGAAAGATTTGACATGCTAGATAGATGAGTCACCATAATCTCCATGAAATGTCAGAAGCTAGTTATATGCATCCCCAAAACCATTACAATAGTTAGGAAAACCGAGGATGTTTGAGAAATCAATAGGCTGAAACATTCCGGTTAACTGGGCACCATACTTCTCCTTTAATTCATCCATACCAAAAATTAATAGTATGCATTTGATATAACGATTAAACCTTGTACTGAAAAGGTGGGGCTGTCAAGTGATGAGCTTTAATGGTTTTAACATGTCACATGGGCTCATCTACACACAACAAAACTTCACAAGTTTATGAGATAACAGGGTTTTATCCCTTCAATGGAGTCGCCATGTGAAAAAGAAAAATAAGCATTTATAAATCTTTTCACAATTTTTTTTTTTTGCTTTTCTTTGTAAAAATAAAAACTGGAAAAAAGCCAGTGGAGTCGCCAGATGAAAATTAAAGATCTACTCTAAGTATTCATCAAACAAAGCAAAAACAAAAAGGAAGAAAACAAAAGTCGTACTTGGGAATAAAAAGATTTATCCTCGACAACGGCGCCAAAAAGTGTTGCCACCTTTCACACACCTGGGTCATGTGGCAAAAATCTTCAAGCCACTTGGTGTGTCCTTGGGGGCAAGTCTCGAGTCAAGGTTGTCACCTTGTTCTTGACTCCTCCATTTAGGCTCAACTCCTAATGAAGCCAAGGGGGGTAGACCCTATTAAGTTACTAAGGATGATTTCTTAGTGTGGTAATGTTAAACTGAATCAGTTATTTAGGAGTTTGAAGATTTTAACTATAAACAATTAAAGATGACAAGATACGAAGATAAACACACGAAAGCACAAAGCTGATACACAATATATATATATAAAGCGAAAAAGACCAGTGCCTTAGAATGGAGTCAAATCAAAATGATCAATGTGATTGCATGTGCTCGGAGTAAATGTTTTGCGATTGCATCTTGGTATGTTTTAAGTTAAAATTGAAGTATGAATTGATTAAATTAGGCTAAGGGGGGACTCCAGATATACCCAAGAGTACTTGGAGTATGTCCAAAACAAAACCTTCATGGCTACCCGCAAGGAATATGTGGGCTGAAATGGAGTCTCTGGGGCTATTGTTCATAACGCACCCGTTAGGGTGTGACAGAGATCGGCGCCCCGAGGTCACTTTTCAGAAGTTCCCGCTTCCTTTAGGTATTTTGCCACCGTGATGGTTCGATCTAGGTGTTGGATTTTCACCTGTTGGTTTTTTAATTTGGGGAGAGTGAGTCTTAATTATACTAGTCACTCAAGTGCTTTTGATACAACTTTACTGATCGGACGAACCGCAGCCAAGTGCAGAGCATACACACTGGAGTCTTGTAAATTTTAGTAAGTTTTAAACTGGGTGTTCTTGTTTAAAAGAAAACCCTCCAGGAACCTCTTTCGATCCAAGTGGATCTCAATCGGGGAATCGAGGAGGGGTTAATTTTATGATAGATGAAAACAAATGATTGAAAATAATATAGATACATGATTCTAGTTTTCTAATTAGTCCTACCACGAATCTCTTTCCCCTTTCGGGTCAATCGGGAAGTTGTGGGGTGAGTATTAAGATTACTTTGAAACATAAAGTATGAAATATGAAATTAATAATAAAGTAAATTACACTACCTTGCAGATTATATCAATGCTAGTTTGAAAAGAAATAAGCAAAAAGCGACGAAAAGGACACCGACGCAAATCCCCCCAGGGGGGATGGGGAATGGGCTCGAAAGAGCCTATTCCAAAAATAATTTTATTTATTATTGGTTACAATATCAGTGAACTGAAATATCAGAAACTTCTTGGTCCTTATACAGGCTGAAACCAAGATCTTACAACTTTGCAAAATTTTTAAGATTTTAGTGAAAAGGGAGACCCTTGGGGGGATTTGAACGCTCTTGAGGCCACTTCCGGACAGAAAATTCCTTTCTTTTCTGTCAGAACTGATAAAAAACAGCGCGCATGTTAGAATAACATACACCCAAAATCACTTTAAGAGTACCTTTGGATCAGCCTACCTTATCTAAAAAAAAATGAAGTTAAAACTAGCTAAACATGCGAAAAAGGAACCAAGGAAAGCAAGCTTTCCTTGGGATCTTGGCTTGCTGTTTGTGCAGCCAATGAAATATGCACTGATTGTTGGATTTAATCTCTTTTAAAACAGAAAGGAAAATTGGTGCATGCAACCTACTGATTCTCTTTAACTTGTCATGCAAAATGGACGATTTCCTTATGCTAGATCTAGAAGACTTGATGATATTTTTCAGAATTGAGATCTAGACTATGAGCTCTGAAATATCAGATCTATGTATATTTTACTTTGATGAAACATATCCAAATGATAACAAAGCTTTTGCACACTGTAACCAAGTAAGAAAATTGATTTTTTTTATAGAAATGAGAAGAAGAGGAGAGAAGGTCGGATCGTTGCTTGAATGGAGCAAGCTGAAAGGAGGTCCTTTGTGGAGTGCTGAGGGACAGAGTATTGAGATTATTGGATAGGAATGGTGTCAATCTAGATCCACACCTTGATCCAATTAGGAACCTGCAACTAAATAACACAAGCCTGCACACACCTCATGAGATCTGGATATAGATGTATAAAGCAACAAAAATAAAAGATTATGCAAAAATAATCTTATTTAAGCATATAACTGAAATTTTTGAGCATAGATCATATGGATAAAAAAGATCAAGTAATCTAACTTTCCTAGTTTACACCCTTACTTGATTCAACTGAATCCTTGAATCCAGAGCACAGAAGCAGCACAGAATTTGGCAAGAAATTGCAGCTACCACATCAGCAGCATAACACTAAGATTCCACACATACACATGCACTACACAGTATAGCCTCCAAACCTTCTTTATTCACAAATGATGATCAAATACAGAGTTACAATGGAAATCCCTTCAGTCCAGCTCTAACTAGCTTGGAAGAGGGAGCCTCAAGCATGACATATACAAAACACAGGCCATCCAGCCCAGGGGGGCGCAATTCCTCATGGAATCAAGTGAAATCAACTGATGGAGAGTTCATCAATGCAGAACTGAAGCTGAACTGAGCCTACTTGTCAACCAGAGGCTTGATTGAGCTGACACATCAACCCATACACCGACACATCAGTCCACAGAGCATCCAGGAGAGTCCACACATGTGGAAGAGAGAGAGAGGGCACAATTCCCCATGAAGACAATTGAAGATCAACTCTGGATCTGATTTGATCACCTCCTTCAATCAAGGATTTGTTAGATCTAATCAATCTGCTTCAGATCTGACTGATTTCAATTAAATCAGCTGAAAATCCACTGATTTATGTTTTTGGATTTGCTCCATTATTCATCAATTTATTAATTAAAATAATCAATAATTGATTTTTGGGGCTTTCTGACCTGAGTGATGGAAAATCACTCAAAACTAGGAAATAGTGGGTCCATGGGTTTACATGGTGCTCTTAGCTTGAAAATGAGCACCTACATGACTGAAACTGATTATTTGGCCCACTTTTATTACAAAATCCATTTTTCCAATTAAACTATTAAAAAAAAGCCTAAGTTTTGGAAAAATTTAATTTGAATAAAAAACACTGAAAAAACTAAAAAAATGAAAAATTGAAAAACACCTAGGGGGACTTAGACATGTTCATATGACTCAAAAATGATGTCTAGCATGTTTATACATTGACAGATAGACTCTAATAACCTCAATAGGCCTAAATCCCAAGCCGACCACCCCAACTTTGGAGGTATGGAGTGAAAAAATCAGAAATTATCAGTCGTTTATTCAACAACCAATAATAACCAAGGGAAAAAACACCCTGGGCTGATCGGATTGACAAATGAATTCTAAGAGACTGAGTCTTTTACAGACACTATCATGCTAGAACATTTATTACAATTCCCCCATGGGGTATGAACATGTGATATAGTACAACAAGTACTTCCCAGAAGTACTTCCAAAGGTTTTTTACAGTCTGAACAAGTTAACCCTGTTCGGTTCACCAGGCTCACTTGATAAAAACCACTAAGTACAACTAAGGTGGTAACATGGCCTCTACCAACAGGTCCAGTTGTACCATCTTTTTCCTCTCTTGCAGGGATATTTGAGGAAGTTGCGGCTACTCGTGTGTTTTCCACTGTGGACCTTGACGCTGGTGCCCAGGATTGGTAGGGTTTCTTATGATAGGAGTTTCTTGATGGCAAGCCCTGGTGGATGAATTGGTCATATCAACAATATCGTCGATGAATGTCCTTCTGCCCAATTGTGGACCTCGACCGTGACCCAAACCACCTGCATTGTTAGTATTTTGTGGGGTTTTGGGAGTTGAAAGATGATCACGCTTTACCCTTCTTGTATTCATGCAACCCAAACCATTACAGCAAAAAAAATGGAAAAGACTGAGTAGAAACAATTACAGAATGCAACTAATGAAGGTGTTTAATCTTTATCCTTCCCCGGCAATGGCGCCAAAATGTCGGGCACCCAATATGCAAGTGGATTACTACTAACATATAGAGTGTACAATATTTATTGTCAACCCGGGAAAGTCTTGTATTTGAAGGATAACATGCATAGTATATGCTTAAACACAAAGTCACTATAATTGAACAATACTACCCTCTGTTCAGCTATGCTCATCCCAAGAATCTACTTAATCCAATTATCTTCTAAGCAATACAATCACAATTTCCTTCTGCTATTCCTTGATCTAAGAATGGAAAGATAAAAGTCATATCTAAATTACAATTGCAGATGAAAGGAAATCCTATTCACATCACTTAATGATTAACTCACTTATCCAATCTGATTGTCCTAGGAACCCACAAACATAATTTAAATATTGATCTAGGAATTCAAATACAAAGATTGAGTTCGACTATTCTAGGAAACTAAAGTGCAGGAATGAAATTAGGTAATCATAACAATAAAATACAAGTTGCAAAGATTCATGGAACGATAACTAAAAGATCTAAGGATGAACAGAACTGTTACAGTTACCACAAGAATTGCATAAGAAATAATTACCTACTTAGTCGACTGTCACGCTATACCACTACAGATCTCCAAGGAATGCAATCACAACACACTGTAAATCCACACTTGTTACAGCTTCTTATGAAAAAAATAAAATTGACATAACATCACACGACAAAGGAATTGAAAAGTCCTAATTTAACTCAACAATCCCTGTGGAACGCGGGCCCAACCTTCACACAGAGATGTTGGATGAACAGACGTAAAAACCTTTAGATCAGAAGTAACTCCTGGTATTAAAAGACAGAGTGATTACACAATTCCTCCTCATAGCTAATACAATGAATTGATTATGTGTTCAGCAACCCCTGGCTCAAAACAATTCTCCATATTTATACCATGTAGATCATAACATCCTATCCTATTATGGGGCAGCCATGAAAATCTCTGATCTTCTGGCGCCCTAAATGACAACAGCTGTTACAAACGTGGCAGGATGAAAAATAGGAAACATAGGAAAACTGCTAATCACCCCAGGAGTGACGATATCTTCAGAT
This sequence comes from Pseudotsuga menziesii, assembly GCA_001517045.1. Classification (NCBI taxonomy): domain Eukaryota; kingdom Viridiplantae; phylum Streptophyta; class Pinopsida; order Pinales; family Pinaceae; genus Pseudotsuga; species Pseudotsuga menziesii. The sequence goes on from LPNX010999783.1 coordinate 244,963, forward strand.
CACGGCTACACACGAGCAGCAATGCACTATTGACCTCCAAATCTAACGCATTCCGTTATAGCTCCCTTGTCACATCTTTGTCCGGGATATCACACCGGAACCGCATTCTTTGGGTGATGACAGAATGGATGGGGATCAGCTTGAGCAGTGAATTCCCATCCTTTTCGTGGCTTGTTCAGCCCAATCTTCCTGCAGTCAACTTATCTCAAAATACCTTTATAAACCATAATATGTTAGCGCATTGAGAGATATGATGCCTTAACTATCACAATCATAAGTATTAATAAAATAAAACAATGACCAATCATACCTTGGTAGTTTGAAGAGTAAAGTGGGGATAAAATGTTTAATTGGTATGCTAGATAGGGTAGGCTAGAACAAGAAGAGGTAATTAAAGGTGGTCAAAAGTGTCCATTTCTGGGCTCAACATATCTACCCTATCTTTTTTTTATTGTGCAGTGCTTCAGGAAGTGTGCACCTCCATCCCTATTCTATAGGGCTTCAAGCAGCTACCATTCAAGAGTTTTGGAAGCACTGCTCCATCTAACTGCTGCAATTGAACTGTACATGCAAAATTAATGGAATGAACAAGATATGGGCCTAACCAGTGCATTTGTAACTTATCGGGATGGTTCATGAACTTGTTGTCGTATAACAACACCAAACCTTCTTATGAAAATTGTTTGTTTTTGATGTGGAGCTCATGCCACGCCTTCTGTTGATCCTTCTTGACATGTTGCTGGAATCCTGTGATGAAGCGGTCCTCTTCCAATTGGACTAGTTGTGTTGCGTGCTCCTCAAGTGCTACTTCATCGGCCATGCCAGTTTCTACTACAATGCGCAGACTAGGAACAATGTACTCCATAGGCATGACTTCCTCTTGCCCATATACCAATTTGAACGGTGTCTGCCCCGTCAGTATCTTTTAAGTGGTGTGATATTCCCACAATACTATAGGAATATTTAAATCCCAGTCATTATGATTAGCGTTACATACCTTTGTCAGCACGGTTTCTAATATTTTGTTGAAGGATTCTACGGTTCAATTTTCATAGGGATGATATCGGGTACTTTTATTATGCTGCACCTTCAATTCTTCCATCAGTTCTTTTACTGTGCAGTTGATAAAGTGACTGCCCTGGTTGCTCATCAGTATCCTAGGGAATCCAAACCGGGTCACAATGTTTTCAAATATGAACTTTGTTGTTGTTGCAGTTGTGCAATCCACAACTAGTGTAGCCTTTTCCCAACTTGTCAGATAGTCCGTCACTGTGATGATGTATTGTGCACCAGTGCACTTCCCTGGAAGGTTGATGGGACCCACAAAGTCCATAGCCCATTTATCAAAAGGTTGTAAAGTTACCTACGACACAAGCGACATCTCATCTCGTCGTGATGGTTTCCCCATGCGTTGAGAAACATCACAACTCCATGCATAGTCTATAGCATCATTATGCAAAGTAGGCCACCATAGCCCAGTGTACAGTACCTTACACACAGTAGGTTTTCCTCCATAATGTCCACCCGTAAGTCCTGCATATGCTTCTTCTAGAATTTTCCCTTGTTCATGAGGTAGAACACACCATCACATGATCTCATTGGGTCCAAGTTTGTATAAGTGTCCAATGATCAACCAAAAATATGAAGCCTTCACCACCAACTGCTTCTTTTGACTGGTTGACATTTCCTCTGGCGCAACTCCGGTTGCCAAGAACTTAATTATCGGGGCATAATGGTCATATACGACATCAAATCGAAATAGTTGGGCATTTGGAAATCTATCATCAATATTGGTGGGCTCTTCACCTATTTCAATGGGGACATATGATCAGGACTAGCATTCATGCATCCTAGCTTCACAATTATTTCAAAATCAAACTCCTGAAAGAGAAGTATCCAACGACATATCTTCCCCCGAAAACAAGATTATTAACCAGATATTTCAAAGCCAAATGGCAGTGAACATTTTGAAGTGACCACCCAAGAGATAATGCCTAAAATTTTGCAGCGCATATACCATCGCTAACCCCTCTATTTCTGTGGTCATGTAATCCTTCTCAGCAAAGGATAACTTCTTACTAGCGAAGGAAATCGGGTGATCCAGATCTCCTTCTCCTGGTTGCGTGAGTACCACTCCCAACACAACGGAAGAGGAATCTACATGAACATGGAACTCCTTGTTCCAATTAGGGAACACAAGTATGGGTTCTGAAGCCATATTGGCCTTCAATGTGTCGAAGCTTCTTTGACACTCTTGACTCCATATGAATGTAGCATCCTTCTTTAACAGTTTCTTCATGGGGGCAGTAATCGCAGCATATGCTTGGATGAACTTGCAATAGTAACCAGTGTGACCCAGTGTTGTTCTAAGCATGTTCATATTTTTAGGTGGCAGTAGGCTTAGGATGAGTGCAATATTTGTTGGATCAATCAAAATCCCTTTCTTATAAACGATATGACCCAAAAATATCCCAAAAGGTGTGTAGAATATGCACTTCTTTGAATTTAATGCGATTTGATGTTGTCGACACCTTTCTAGCATCAAGCGTAGGTTTTCCAAGTGATCCTTAATCAACCCGTAGAATGTCCAATCATCCATATATACTTACAAGAATTTTTGAATAAAATCTTTGAATGCAGCGACAACGACCCAAGAGAATATTGCAGGTGAATTATTCAACCCAAAGGGCATCACTGTGTATTGACAACAACCCCATTCAGTGGCAAATGTGGTTTTGTGGCGATCTTCCTTTGAAATTCTTATTTGGTAATAACCATAAAAGACATCTGTAAAAGAGTACATTTCTTGACCTCCTACTCGTTTAAGAACCTCATCAGTGAATGGTGTCGAAAAGGGATCATGCATGCAAGCATCATTCATCTTCCTTGATCGACACAGATTTGCACTTTGCCATTTTTCTTGTCTTGGACCACCATAGGGCTTATCCACTCTGATTCTTCTATCGGCTCAATGATTCCTTCATCCAACATCCTGTCGAGCTCAGCCTTGACTCTTTCTTTGTATCACGGATTCAGCCGATACAGTCGCTGCCTTACTGGTTTTGCATCCGGCTTCAGTGGGATTCTCATTTCCCTTAATTCACCAAGAATCCCCTTCATTTCTGAGAACTTTGTTGGGAATAGGTCCTAAAATTCATCAGAAGATTTGTGATTTTGGCCATAGTTTCTTCATCCCAATAGTCCCAAATATTTGCAAATTTTGGATTTTACTCTGTCCCAATGTTGACTTTTCTGATCTTCAGTGGCTGACTTGTAGGGTTGGTCGGTATGTCTAGTGCTGCAACATTTATTCTTCCTTTTGAATTTGGAATAGTAATATTCTGAAGCTCATCATCATCCTTAGTTTCACCAAATAATTATAACATTCCATCATTGATTTCATATGGCATTGCACATGTGGGTCTACGGGATATGCAACTGGTACAACCTGTAAGACCACATCCCAGATGATATAAAGTGCATTATGGACATCAGGATTGGAATCCTTGAAACTAAAGGTCTGTGCAAAGAAACCCTTCAACTCCTCCCATGTGGTTATTTTTCTGTGTAGCTCTGTCGATACATACCATGAACTTGGAAGTTCATCCCTGAGTTCTTTTATTTCTTGATATTGCAATTTAAACTCTGTCATTTTATTCCTTTTCTCCATGTATGATATATTAAGAAATATTTCACAAATTCATTGTGTTGTTTCTTGCATATTTTGTAGCTTCTTATTTACCTCAGTTACCTGATGATTTTCAGTTAGAATTTCCCATATCTGAGTGCTTTCTTCATGCAACTCTGCACATTTTGAATCTAGAACCTTGATGTTCTGAAATGCAATGTTGGCCCTTTCAAGAGTTTTCTCGCATTCTTATTTGACTTATAGAGAATTTATATGTTCTTATGATAATTTTTTGAATTTGGATTGCATCCCTTAAGTAATCTCACTAACATTAATCAATCTTCTTTCTGGAGAGGTGTTTTCAATTTCTTGAACTTATGGAAATAAATTCAACATTTTTTTACTATTCTATTTAATCTTAAGACATTCTTCCTTCCTTCTTCTGATTCCTTCCTCGGATGATGTTTCTTGTGACTATTTCTTTTGCTTCCTTTTCTAGCTTTGCTGTCTTTTTCACAATATTTTCTTTCTCTACTTTCAACCTCAGACATTCGTACTATACGGATTCCTTTTTATTTTGGATTTTATGTCAGTTTGATGTAGTGGCTTCATGTCTCCAAATTGTTTATTGTGTAGCTCATATAATTATTTTCATGCAAACATGATAGGAACAATTCTACATGACTTAGTGAATCGTTTTCTTCATGACCGGAGAATCCCAACACTACAAATGGAATATTTAGATTCCTGGTTAGTGTACAAATTATATTATAGTTGGAATATTTCCTCTTATTTCTCAATGACCCATTGATATGATTAGTATCCTTTTTATTTTTTAGGAACATATATTGCTGAGTGGGATTAGGAGGAATATCAATTAACAATTCTTCTACAATAGGAACTACATTGCTAAACTGTCTTATTTGTGCAACTTCTTCTTCTTTGGCTAGTGGTCTTTTGCATTTTGGATCCCATTCCTAGACTAATTGTTCTATGTCATTTATTGTGCACATAAACTTGGTGGGGAGCCATCACTTACTATGGTCTATCGTTTCTAGTACATAGGTATAATGGATCCCAATATTGAAACTCACTATCCCCTTGTACACTTCTACCACATGGGGGGTATTCGTGGAGTATCCCATAGAACGAATCTAATGTATTCACAATAGACACAAAAATTGATATTGTTTTCCTCATTTGTTCGTGCAATTATAGAGAACTGACTATTTGTAAATATTTCACCAAAAAAGGGTCTTTTATCTTGGTTAAATAACTAGCTTCCTTTTGGTTCCTTCCATCCAACTAGAGAAATGCAAATTAATAGCCAAGTGTAATGAAAACGATCATATTTTTCCTGAGCTTATAGGAATTCTTCTTGAAAATCGTTTAGTAGAAATGTTGACCAATTCATCTGAACTCCTTCCACCCACTTTTATGTATCGCAACAGTTGTTGCTGGGACATGATCCTACTGCCCCTTTTGAAATAACTTGCAAATTATCTATACAAAAATCTTACGACAGAGTGATTTATTTGCACAATATCAAAACCTTTACTAGCTCATTGAGTTCCATATTTATCATTTGTCATTTTTCGAAGTTCTTTATCATGTCTATTGTCAAAGAGAGGGATTACATCCTCTCCTATGACATGTCAACCAATGATTGATTCAATCAACTCATCATTAAGGGATAATTCATTTTTAAACCATAGGTATCTGCCATGCACTTGAGATAACAGTAGTTTTGCACACATTTTTAGATATGGAGTTTTTCCAAAGTAGGGAACTTCTGTTAGATTCAGTATTCCAGATTTAGACAAGGAAATTACCCATTATTGGAGTACCAGTTCACATGGTGTGCTTTTCTCCATATACCTTTTCTTGGTGAGTTTTGGAAATTTTGTGGAATAATCAAAATCATATTCTGCAAGAACGAGCTTGTCCACTTAAAAATGCATATTTTCTTTACTGATCAAACCTTTAGATTCCTTTCAATCCAGTAACTACGTATTTTTCCATTTAGGTAGGATGAGCATTGGATCATCCATTTTTTGGGATGGAATATACTCACGAGAATCTTGTACATGTATTGAACCAGATACATCTTCCATTTTTTTCTTTGATTGTCTTATAGGTGCCATGATTCTCAAGGATTCAACCTCTTTTGTACACACACTCATTGTAATAATATTCCAGATTATTTTTATGACTATATCAATTCATACCTTATAAATATCTCTTGAGTTCTTTGTATCATTAATGCACTCCATGCTTTGCATATTTTACCTAGATTTGACGCGTCTTCAAAAAATAGAATGTTTCAACTTTCTCAATATCTAGTTGATTTGGTCCAGATTTGGTTGATCGTCTATTTCCATTTAATGATAATGAAATCCAGTAATCAATAACCACTATGAACACTTCTTTACTAATTTGTATCCGCATCACTTTTGTCACACTATCTTTAGCCGCACATATTTTACTACGATGTTGGTTTTCGAGCCTGGTCTTCCTGATTTAAAGATGACATTATTTCAATTGTATTTAGCTCTCAACACTTGATGGGGGGTGTGGGGATAATTTATCCCCCACTATAGTCATCTAGGGGGTCCAAAGGGGGGAAATGACTATTATGGGATCCCCCCCTTGTGGGGTTTCAAGGGAAGTGCCCTTGTAGCGAAAATTTAGGGAAAAATTCCTTGTAAAATGTTGTAATTTCACATTCATGACTTGGTCAATAATGGGTGATTTATGAACCCATGGTGTTGGGTAGCTTGTGGTATTTTCACAAGTTATTTTCTTTTTAAAAGGAGGGAAATGTAATACGTTTGTGTATTGTATTGTATTGTAGCATTGTAAAAGTGATCACTGTTGATTGTGAGAGAGAGACTGTGAGAGAGTTAAAAGGAAGTACAGTGGGGTTGTTACAAGTTGTATCCCTTCATTTTGCTGGATGGAATAATAATAAAGGATTGGAAATTCTTGTGTGGACGTAGCCCATCTCAGGTGAACCATGTTATATTTGTGTCTCTCTTGTAATGTCTTTTAATATTTCCATATTGTTTATTGGTTAATGTTGTTGCTCTATGATCATGTTTTCTAACAATTGGTATTATAGACAAAAGATCTATTTGGCTGTTAAAATCGCATGAAAGAATCTATCCTAGTTCTAGTGGGAAAAATGACAGAAGAAAGAAAGTTTAGGTTTGAGAAATTTAATGGCCAAAACTACCAATTATGGAATATGAAAAGGGAGGACTATTTGTACTAGAAGGGTCTATTACTACCATTGGGCGAAAAAACAAAACAACCAATGACTATGAAGAATGAAGAATGGGATGTTCTTGATAGAAAGGAACTAGGAACAATACGTCCATGTCTGTCTTTATAGGCAGATTTAAATATTTTGAAATAAAATAAACAAAGGGTGTGATGAGCACATTGGCTAAGCTCTATGAAAATACCTCAACTTCCAACAAGGTATTTTTAATATAGTTTTGTTTAATATGAATATGTCAGAAGGTGGATATGTTGCTGACCATTTAAATGAATTTAATACAATTACTAGTTAGCTAAGTTCTGTAAAAATGAACTTTGATGATGAGGTTAGGGATCTTATAATCCTGTGCTCATTGCCAGAAAATGAGAATAGGTTGGCCGTGGCCGTTGTAAGTAACTCTATCCTTGGTTCAAACACTTTTAAATTTTATTGTGTTGTTGGTGTTATTCTTATCGAGGAAATGTGAAGGAAAAGCACTGATGAGACATTAGGTAATGCATTAACCATGGAGAGCAGGGGAAAACAAAGGGAGAGAGAAAGGAGAACAAGTAATCACATCAATTATGGAAAGGGAAGATATAAGTCTAGACTCGGAAAGATAACGTGATGGAACTGTGGTAAGAGAGGACATCTGAAAAAAAAACTGCAGAGCTCTAAAGAAGAAAGGAGATGGGAAACATGAGACTACTGAAGAAGAAAATATAGTAGTTAATGTATTACAAGATGCCTTGATTCTTAAATTATATAACACTAGTGATTATTGGGTAGTGTATTTAGGGGCTTCATGTCATGCTGCATCCCATAGGAAATTCTTTCATGATTATGTTCTAGGTGATTTTGGACATGTTTTACCAGGGGATGATGAACCATGTAAAATTGTTGGAATGGCTAAGGTACGAATAAAGTTAAATAATTGAAATGAATGGTTTCTAAAAGATGTCAGACATATTCCTTCTATGAAAAGAAATGTGATCTCAACAAGGAAATTGGGAGATAACGATTGATTGTCTACGTTTGGAAAAATGTGGTGGAAGATCACCAAAGGAGAACTGATAATAGAAAAATGGGATAGGTTAGGTATATTGTATTTATGTCTTCATAATACTTATTATTCTATCTATGTAGCTTCCTCATAAATAGGTGCACCATTTTGGAATCATAGCATTGGCCACATGAGTGAGAAGGGGATGTAGATTCTTCACTCAAGGAAATTGCTTCCAGATATGAAGCAGGTAAGTTTGGAATTTTGTGAGAACTGTGTTTATGGAAAACATAAGAGAGTCATGTTTTTATGGTTGGGAAAGAAAATAAGAGCGAAAATATAGAGCTTGTGCATACATATGTATGGGGACCAACTTAGGTACAATCTCTTGGTGGATCTCATTATTATGTTACTTTTATTGATGATGCAACTAGAAAAAATTGGGTTTATTGCATTAGAAATAAATCTAATGTGTTTTCTACTTTTAAGAAGTAGAAAGATTTGGTGGAGAATGAGACAAGAAAAAGGTTGAAATGTCTCATATTTGATAATGGAGGTGAATAATGTATCAAGTGTTGGAATATATTATATTACTTGGAAGGTAATAATGTCTTTGTATTATGTTGGAAGTTGTCTACAATCTTATGTAAAAGAGTAATACATTTAACCCATAGTTATATGGTGTTGTATTTACTTCTGTAGAGTATTTGTCCATGGTATTGTATTAAGAGATGTTATTTTGGAGAATTATATTATCCCACATGAAATATGTGAGAGTAATTCCTCCTCATCTCTTAGTATATAATAGGGTCAAGTGAGTCTCTACATAATCATGTATTCTTGATGTAGTAGTGGTACTATTGTGACACTATCGTACATCATATATATTCTTTGGGGTATTTGTGCTTTTCTCTCTTGTAATATTGGAGAAGAAATTCTGGAGATAATAGAAGACTACCTTCCTGTGGATGTAACCTATTATGGTGAACCACGTATATCGGTCACTCTCTTGTCCTTTTCTTTTCCTGTTGTTATCTTTTATGATATGTTGTTGGTTGCTTAGATATGTTAACTAGTTTAGCTTGACTCTACTATTCTAACAAAAAATGATTTTTATAGATATTGTTCATACCATGGGATTCGTAGAGAGAAGATAGCCCCAGAAACACCACACGAAAATGGTGTGTCAGAAAGGATGAATAGGACGATCATGGAGCATGCAAGGTGTATGAGATTGCATGCAATGCTACCCTTACAGTTTTGGGCTGATTCTATAGGTACTATTTCTTATTTAATAAACAAAGGAAATTCAAGTGCTTTCAATGGCAGGATTCCAAAAGACACATGGATAGGTAAAAATGTAAAGCAGTGATTTTCGATAACTTTCGGTTATGAAGCATTTGTCCATATTGATAAAGAAAATAGAACAAATCTTGAGGCAAAATCCAAGAAATGTACCTTTATTGGATACGAGGTTGATGATTTCAGTTATATCTTATGGGATTACAGATATTGTTAAATTTTCATATGCTAAGCTAAATCATTAGTATTTCATTTCGAATTCATAACAAAAGCATATAAATAGGATCACTGAAAGATAGACAAGCACAACCATACAAAAGGAACACAAAGATTTATCCTGGGAAAACCCTAAAGGGAAAAACCTAGCAAAAGATTCCTCAATATAGATGCCCCAAAAAGATAAAACCAACAAGGAGATCAAAGCCTGATCCTCCTCCTTCTCTAGCTACTCTTCTCTTCTCCACTAATGTGCTACACAAATGAGAGAGTGTGTGTCTCAAATGAGGAGCACTACACCTCTATTTATATTCATCCGCTCACTTAAGTTAACTCATTTGACATGTAGGCTCGAGTTAAATCATGTAGGATTAAGTTACACATGTAGGCTCAAGTAGCCACACTGGGGTGTTGATGACCCACCTTTATAATTAGAGGGGACTACCTCATGACTCTTATTATTATTTTCGATTAGGAGCATTGGGGTACAATGTAATACAAGTGGTTCTCTCGGTAGGAGCATCGGGGACCACAAAAGATACATATAGAATATTCTTCGAAGTTACAATATTTCAACACTCCCCCTTAACGAGAAGGGTATTCTATAGCAACATCAACACCAACAAGAGTAGAGATAGGGGACATCATCAACATCAGTAGGGTAACACATCTATAAATAATTGGAAGCTTTTCATCATCATGTAGTCTTCATCTTCAATCTTCAGTCTTCATCATAATTAATTCTTTGACTGCTTTGATCAGCAACATCTTGAGCATTTTGATCTTTCAATCAACAACGACATCTTCAGCACTTGGACCTTTTGATCAGCAACATCTTCAGCACTTTGACTATTCGATCAGCAAGAACATCTTCAACATTTTGATCTTTCAATAAGCAACGACATCTTCATCATTTGGACCTTTCAATCAGCGACATCTTCAGTACTTTGACTGTTCGATCAGCAACAACATCTTCATCATTTTGACCTTTCGATCAGCAACATCTTCAGCACTTTGACTTTTCGATCAGCAACAACATATTCAGCATTTTGACCTTTCGATCAGCAACATCTTCAGCACTTTGAATTTTTGATCAGCAACAACATCTTCAGCATATTGACCTTTCAATCAGCAATATCATCATCAACACTTTGACCTTTCAATCAGCAGCAACATCATCATCATCATATTCTGATCTGTTGATGAGAATCATCATCACATTCTGATCTATTGATGAGAATCATCATCACATTCTGATCTTTCGATCAGAAACATCATCATCATACTCTGATCTTTCAATCAGAAACATCATCAACATACTCTGATCTTTCGATTAGAAACATCATCATCATACTCTGCTCTTTCGATCAGAAACATCATCAACATACTCTGATATTTTGATCAGAAACATCATCATCATACTCTGATCTTTCGATTAGAAACATCATAATCATAGTGCATCATCATCATACTCTGATCTTTCGATCAATATGTCATCATCATCATACTCTGATATTTCGATCAGTACGTCATCATCATACTCTGATCTTTCGATCAGTACGTCATCATACTATGATCTTTCGATCAGTACGACATCATCATCATCAGCTACAACCTGCAATCCACAACTCAAAGACAAAAAGTCTTTGGATCACTCTTGGACTTAAAGTCCAGGGAAGATACAATCCACCACATTCTCGACAACCGAAGTTACCAGATTGATTACGGGAAAATCAGTCCCTATCACTTTAGGACTAAGTACAAGGACGATGCAATCCTACCACATTCTCGAGGGATGAAGCCATCGGATTGATTACAAGAGAATCAGTCCCTATCACTTTAGGAATATGTCCAAGGATGATGCAATCCTACCACATTCTCGAGGACTGAAGCCACCAGATTTATTATGGGAGAATCAGTCCCTATCACTTTAGGACTATGTCCAAGGATGATGCAATCCTACCACATTCTCGAGGACCGAAGCCACCGGATTGATTACGAGAAAATCAGTCCCTATCACTTTAGGACTATGTCCAAGGATGATGCAATCCTACCACATTCTCGAGGATCAAATCCATAAGATTGATTACGGGAGAATCAGTCCCTATCACTTTAGGACTATGTCCAAGGATGATGCAATCCTACCACATTCTTAAGGATCGAAGCCACTGGATTTATTATGGGAGAATCAGTCCCTATCACTTTAGGACTATGTCCAAGGATGATGCAATCCTACCACATTCTCGAGGACCAAGGTCACCGGATCTATTATGGACAGATGTCCCGGGATGATACAATCCCTCTTCATTCTCAAAGACTAAGGTCTCTGGATCACTTTAGGGCAAGTGCCCAGGGATGATACAATCCCACCACATTCTCGAGGACCAAGGTCACTGGATCTATTATGGACAGATGTCCTAGGATGATACAATTACTCTTCATTCTCGAGGACCGAGGTCTCCGGATTACTTTAAGGAAAATGCCCAGGGATGATACAATCCCACTGCAACATCACTACTCCCCCTTTCGAGGAAGGTCTTTCCGAACAACACCAAGCTTGTCTCAAAAGTCTTTGAACTCTAATAGAGGCAGAGGCTTCGTCAGTACATCATCAAACCATCATCATCTACATCTTCAGTATGTGAATACTGAACTATCACCATCTATATCTCCAGTATGTGAATACTGAAAGCATCATCATCGATATCTTAAGTATAGAAATACTGAGAACATCATCATCTCTATATTCAGTATACGAAATCACCATCATATGTATCTACAATATGTAAATACTGAAATATCATCTATATCTTCAGTATGGGAATACTGAAATCATCATCATCTATATCTTCAGTATGGGAATACTGAAATCATCATCATCTATATCTTCAGTATGGGAATACTGAAACATCATCATCTCTATATTCAGTATAAAAATACTGAATTACCATCATCTACATCTACAATATCATCATCTGCATCTTATCTTGTATGTAGAAATACCGGATTTCCATATGTTACGTCGGAACACAGGGTTCTTTGTCATCACAACTATGGTTATCACATAGAATCATTGTAGTATCCATCTTTAGGTCAAAGAGACCTGATATTAGCTTCTGAAGCCATATGGCTCCACAACTTAGTAGAGCAATCTGCTATGTATTCTGCTTCAATAGTGCTAAGAGAAACACTGGACTATTTCCTGCTAAACCATGAACTCATAGGAGACCTCAAACAAAAGCATCTACCTGATGTGCTTTTCTTGTCTGAGATACTTCTAGCCCAATCTGCATCTGTGTAGCCATACAATCTATACTCATGGCTACCATCATAGTATAGACCAAAGTCTATAGTCCCTTTCAGATATCTCATCACATGTTTTGCAGCTACTAGGTGAACCCGTCTTGGTTGAACAAGATATTGAATTAAGGTGTTCACAGCAAAATAAATGTCTGGTCTGGTATTTTTTAAGTACATCAATGACCCAATGATCTGTCTATAGTGAGTCACATCCACTAACTCTGATGAGTCATCAGCTAACAGCTTCAGGTTGGAGTCCATGGGTGTGGCCATGACTTTGCATTCCAACATATTGAATCTCTTCAATATCTCTACCGCATACTTTCCCTGGTTGAGAAAAATTCCTTCTGAACTTTGCCATACTTCTAGACCTAGGAAATAATGCATTAACCCAAGGTCTTTCATCTCAAATTATTCTGCTAGTTTCTTCTTGCTTTCCATGATCTGTTTCTCATTCCCTGTCAAGAATAAGTAATCCACATATAGTAATAGAATGACAGGTTCATCTTCTACAAACTTGTAGGAAAGGTTAGGATCGAATTTACTCTTAGCAAAGCCCATGCTCATCAAAAAACTATCTATTCTTCCATACCAAGCTCTAGGAGCTTGCTTCAGGCCATAGAGGGCCTTCTTCAACTTGCATACTTGATTCCATCTATCTTCAATTTCAAATCCTCGTGACTATGTGATGTAAAACTATTCCTCAATCATACCATTAAGGAAGGCTTGTCTTTACTTCATCATGGAAGAAACTACCATGATAGTTTTGAAGGAAGTGTACCTTGCTTCCTGGAGTAAGTGTCTCTTCAGAATTAATTCCCTCTTTCTGATAGAAACCTCTAGCCACAAGTATTACCTTACTTCTATCAGCAACATATCTTATCTTGCAAATCCATTTGGAAGATACCACATTCCTGCTTTTTGGTTTGAGTACTATATGCCAAACATCATTCTTGTATCATAACATCTTCTATGAGTTTGTCTTCTCAGGTCATCAACATATCCTAGTCTTCTTCATTCAACCTTGAAGGTTGGAACCCACTTTACTCTTGGTAAAGTCTCGATCCATGACGAAGCTATCCATCATGTCATACCATGTCGAACTTAGATATAATTTTCTGTAGTCACTCCCCCTGAAGTGGAGTATCATCTTCCCTCTTCATTTTGTATAGGTGGTTCTATGCTTGATTTATACTGGTCAATAGAGTATGTCATGTCATAGTCTATTCTTTCTGAGGAAAATCACTAACCTTGCTTTGTACACTTGTTCTTGTAGATCCATATGGAGGATACTGCATACTTTCCTTTATGTCTCGAAATCATATCCTATACATTAATCCTCATGATCAACTGTTATTCTTTGATCATAGCTTCTTTCATAGCATTCTTTTATTCATCTTGAGTTATCTCTTGTACCCATGGTGGGCTTCATCCTTCAAGGTGGATCTACCACTCTTTGAAGGTGTCTTTGACCTTGGGAGCTTCAGATTCATGTTTATTGAATTGTTATCACTTGTTCTTCGGAACAAGTCTCATCCTTCTTTTCTTGTAGGAGGTTGTACAGGAACTTTCCTACAATTCAAATGCACCAATTGGATGGTTAGAACTATTTCATATGCATAACGACAAATTCTTATGCATCATGCAACTATTTAGCCAATACAACATTCATCCATATCTCACAAAAACTTTCTAGATGCCTTCCATCTCTACCATGACATCATTGAGATTGTGCACTAATCCAATATGTCAGCAAAGAGGTTTGATAAGTAGCAATGGAGAGTTCTATAGCACCATGAGCTACTTACCCATCACATACATATTATTAGTATACAGTCATTAATGCAAACAATCCATCATGCATAACACATCAACTGAATATAATCAAATGTATAACAAAACAATATCATGAAATAACAATCGAATAATTATCTTTTATTTGTTCCATGGGTAGACTCCATCTTGATCATTCTGCTTTATTATCTTCTTCATTCATAAAATCATCATTTCTTATCCAAATGATAATATGAATAAGAGGTTCTTCAAGAATTGATTTCTTCATATTCCTCATCGCTTGAAGGATCTTCTTTGAATGGTGAGAGCTTGATCTTCAATTGCTCCCATCTTCTTCTTCTCTTCTTATGAGTCAAGGTGAAAGTAATTACTTCCTTCTGGCATAAATTCTTTGCATGAATGAATCGCATGATCCTGGGAGGCCATTCAAGGTGGCTATCACCACTTCTGCATTCTCCACTTCTTCTTCTACCGCTTGAAGTTGTTCTGCATTTTGGATCTTCACATTCTTCAACTATTTTCTCAAATCCATCTTCTGATTTAAGTTCTTATCTTTAAATAGCTTGATCAAGGAATAAAACATCTTTGATGTCTTTAGGGAAGACACTTGTGGTACAAGTTGATCTGTGATTCAACAATGATCTTCTTGGCCTTGATCAAGTTCTTCTTGTGTAAGGCTTTGAGCCTCATCTCCCTCTAGAACTGGACCCTCTCTACTCATGTAGGTGTCCAATTCATTTTCTTCAGAGAGATCAAATACTTCCATGCTTGGAAGTTATCAACTTCATCAAGCTCATCAACAACCTGATGTTATAGATCACTTTGAAATGAGAACCTCAAATTCAAATAGCAAAAGATTAGATCTTATTGATTTGAGGTGTCCATCCCGTTTTCGGAGCTGGCTGATCTACGGCTTGTCAGAGAAACCCTAATTTTCAAAAAATTGAATCTCTTAGATCTGAATGGATAGAAATATAGATCTCTTCAACTAGATCTATCTAATGTACTCATTTTCTGAAAACAGTGGAGGGAAGCTCCTGGAACAGGAAGCCCTAGTTTTCCAATTTCTTCTGCAGAAATGCCTGTCACTGTCTCTATTATATCTCTGAAATTAATGCTCCTATGTCTCTGAAATTTCTCACTAAGGTATCCTCACATGTCCTTGATACAACACCATATGTTTCATCAGAATTGGTTTCACCAATTAGGATTTATTATCCTTTTCCCAAGGTGACCTTTTACAGGACTGTTCAAAACAACGAAGTTGTACAGCATGCCACGTGTCACAGGTTCATCTTCTGAATCTAATATTCGGATCATAGAAATTAAATTTTGTGCTATTTATGTTACATCTTCATGAATTCCATTTGGAATTCTGTAGCCCAAGATATAGCAATTTTACCTAGGTGTCCTGTTTAGGGATGAATTCTGGAAGAGGCTGGAACCCTAACTTGGAGGGATCGTATCTCCCAGAATATAGAGAATCAGAGGCTGGATTTTGGAAATAATGTACATCAGGATTGTATCTTCGGCCTCTATAATTTTTGAACTCTTGAGACTTCTCCAATATCTAAATATAGCGAAATTACCCAAACTTAGTAGTTTTAGTATTTAGGGTTTTTCTAGCTCAGGGTCAAACTAGGGTTTGACTTTCCTGGAGTTTTGACCCAACCAAATTTCTTGATCCAGGTCTCTAAAATTCGATTTTGATGAGGAGAAAAATCCTATTCCAGGCTCACTAAAAAATTCCTCTTATGTAGAAAGCCCTAATTTTCCACACCAAAACTGAAAATGCTCGGAATCGAATTCTGCTTCGACAGAAAGATGTGCCCTTCAATGGAGAGTCGGTCTAGCCTTCTTTTGCTGATCGATTGTGGATAGAGACCCAAAAAGTAAGAAGCCCTAGCTTCTGTAGCTGCACAATGTATTCTTTCAGGGTGGCTCTAATACCATGTTAAATTTTAATATGCTAAGCTAGATCATTAGTATTTCATTTTATATTCATAACAAAAGAACAGGATCACTGAAAGATAGACAAGCACAACCATACAAAAGGAACACAAAGATTTATCCTGGGAAAAACCTAAAGGGAAAAACCCAGCAAAAGCTTCCTCAATATAGATTCCCCAAAAAGATAAAAGGTAAAACCATCAAGGAGATCAAAGCCTGATCCTCCTCCTTCTCCAGCTAATCTTCTCTTCTCCACTAATGTGCTACACAAGTGAGAGTGTGTGTGTCTCAAATGAGGAGCACTACACCTCTATTTATATTCATATGTTCACTTAAGTTAACTCATTTGACATGTAGGCTCGAGTTAAATCATGTAGGCTCGAGTTACACATGTAGGCTCAAGTAACCACACTGGGCTGCTGATGACCCACCTTTACAATTAGAGGGGACTACCTCATGACTCTTATTAGTTCTTCTGATTAGGAGCATCGGGGTACAATGTAATACAAGTGGTTCTCCCGGTAGGACCATCGGGGACCACAAAATATACATATAGAATATTCTTCAAAGTTACAATATTTCAACAGATATCACAAAATCATTAGGAGTAGAGATGTGGTATTCAATGAAAAGGTTATGTACAAAGATTAGTTGCAGGGAAATAAAGAGGAAAATGAAAACAAAAATTACATAGTGCTCAATGAAATCAAAGAAAATGGAGTTCCAAAGGTACCATAAAATCAAGAACAACAACAAGTAGCTTAAAATCCTACAAATGTAAGAATATATACCAAGTTAAGTAGACCCCCTAAATGATTCTCTCCTCCACTGTATTATTTATTGATGATTGATTCTGGTGAACTAGAATGTTATGAAGAGACAATGAAGGTAGAAACTATAAATAAGTTAGAGCAATGCATGAATGAGGAGATGGAGTACTCATTGGTAAGAAATCATACTTTGGATATGGTTGAGTTTCCTGCAAGAAAAAGAGCATTGTAGAATAAATGGGTTGACAGGATGAAAGAAGAAGATGGAGGCAAGCAGTGTTATGAGGATAGAGTTGTTGTAAAGGGTTTTGAACAAAAGAAATGTACAGAATTTGATGAAATATTTTCTCCTGTTGTTAAAATGACTTCAATTAGTCCTATTTTAAGTCTAGTGGCGGTAGAATATTCACATCTTGACCAGTTAGATGTAAAAATATCCTTTCTCCATGGGGATTTGGAGGAAGATATTTATATGTAGCAACGACAAAGGTATGAGGTCAAAGGGAAGGAGAATTCGGTTTGCAGGTTGAAGAAGAGCTTGTGTGGTATAAAGGAATCACTTAGGCAGTGGTATTTAAAATTTGATAAGTTTATGACATAACAAGGTTATAGTAGATACCATTTTGACCACTGTGTTTATTTAAAGAGGATAGATAATTGAAGATATATTATCTTGTTAATTTATGTGTATGACATTCTTGTTGCAAGGTCTAACATGTGGGATATAAATGTGATCAAAATGAAATTAGCTAAATCATTTGCGATGAAGGATTTGGGTGTTGCAAAGAAAATACTTGGTATGAGAAAACAAGATATAGGAAAATTCACAAATTGACGTTGTCTCTGTTAGGATTTATAATCCTCCCTTGTCCATAATTAGTCTATTAGATTATATTTTTATAACGTAGGAGTCATTAATTAATATTGGGTCCACTAGTACCATTGGGTCCACTTGGTCTATTGGTGCCACCTGTACCAACCACTATACTGTGGGGAACACATATAGAGGTTAAATGCAATTGAATTCATGTTCATGGATCAGTTTATGTGCCAATGATACCAATCCATACAATTTAGGAGCCATTGGGAGTGCCAACACCAACCTCCCCCAGTTGTTTCTAGTTGGTAACTAGTTAAGCTAAGTTATGCTCCAGTTACATTCAGTTAGATGTCCTCCAGTTTAGTTAGTGATAGTATTGCATGGATGCATGGGATTAGTTTCCTATTATGACCTACCTCATCAATTGAACTAGTTTAACTGATTAAGAGAGTGAATTAGACATCTGGAGTTAGACTAGTGAGCTCCGATAGTGATTTAGTTACTTCTAGTTAGCCAGTCAATCACATTGAGTCGGTAGATTCGAATCATATCCACGTGATTCAAATTCTTCTTTACGTAAGACCATTTCATACTACTAGAATTAATGAAGATAATACTATATTTTTATTGAGAAATACTTATCAGTTTTCTATGAAATTTGTCTTCTTCAGTGTGTATTTTCATTCCATTGCACTACACTTTCAAAATTTTCGTTGGGGATTTGATGTTAGTTTTATGTTATGAGTTTGATGATATTATATTTTGTGAATCATTCATTATTTTTGAAGCTATATCATATTATTGAGCTCAAGCATTCACTCTCCACAGTCCTAAGGCTTCTCTACCTTCCTATTTGATCACATGCTCATCTCCTCACATAACTAGTAAAGATGGAGACATTTTGAAGTCGCATGGATACTTTCTCCTAACAATTGGAGCTGATTTACCTCACATGGTTTGATGCTAAATACTACAATATATCAGTTTCTTGGGTTTTCTTCACATGGTTCGAATTCTCAAGAAATTTTTCTCTCTCATCAGTTGATCTCAGTTTCTCTACATGGGTCCAGTCTTCATCTTGCAACATTCTATGTTTCTGATTTAGTTGAGCATATTATTCTTATTCCAAAGAAAAAAATTGCCCCAAAAATAATCATTTACTTTGGAGAGGTTGAAATGCATAGTCTCAGGATGTTGTTGCACATAAGAACCAAGATATTGCATTTTCTGCTGCATAGTGCTACAAATTGCAACAAAACGTTTACAAGTTTTTAGCTTGTTTTTCCTGATTCATTGCTTATTTTGAGGGGGGGTTTTCCTAGGAGGTTTTCCCCATTTTCCTTAGTTTATTAAGCAGTTTTTTAATTCTTTTATATTGTAATGGGTGAATTTTGTCCCTGTTTCTAGGGCCCACAGTTTTCCAAGTTAGGATTAAGGGGAGGGGGTGTTAGGATTTATAATCGTCCCTTGTCCATACTTAGTCTATTAGCTTATATTTTCTAAAATTAGGAGTCATTAATTACTATTGGTTCCACTAGTACCATTAGGTCCACTTGGGCTATTGGTGCCACTAGTACCAACCACTAGAGTGTGGGGAACACATATAGAGGTTAACTGCAACTGAATGCATGTTCGTGCATCAACTTATGTGCCTCTGAGACCAATCCCTACAATTTAGGATCCATTGGGAGTGCCACCAACAACCTCCTTCAGTTGTTCATAGTTGGTAACTAGTTAAGCTAAATTATGCTCTAGTTACATTCAGTTAGATGTTCTCTAGTTCAGTTAGCACTAGTATTGCATGATTGCATGGGTTAGGCACCTAATATCGCACACCTTATCATTTTAACTATTTTAACTGATTGAGATACTGAATTAGGCATTTGGAGTTAGAATAGTGAGCTCTGATAATGATTTAGACACTTCTAGCTAGCCAGTCAGTCAGATTGAGTTGGTACATTTGAATCATATACACATGGTTCAAATTATCCTTTATGTAACAATGTTGTATACTACTAGAATTAATTAAGATAATACTGTAATTTTACCAAGGAATACTTGTTGGCCCAATATGCTATCGTAAATCAAAGCTTAAGTTTTAAATGTCAACCCGGTAACCTAAGACCTAGAAGCATATCCAACATCTATGGACTTAGAACTACACTGGTTTGAAATCTACTATACTTCAGAAAACCTAAACTTTTTAAATGTTGTAAGTACAAAATTACCAAAAATCCATTACAAGAAATGTATGCAATGGCATTTTTAACTCAACCACATCTAAAACATGAATTATAAAATGTAAAAATCATAAAACCTAAAACAGTGATATTCCATTGCTGAAAGAATAAAACAATGAGTTCCTTTACAATAACTATCAATCCAATTTTTTTTTATTTCTTCAACAACCGAATATTTCTATAGTGAAACTAAAACAATTTAACAGTATCCTAAGCATTGTATGCTACTCCCAAATAATAAACCCTACTTGTATTACACAGTCTAAGACTCACTTGTATTCAAATTAAAATGGAATTGTATTGCTGAATGTGGTTTCTAGATTTAATTAGAATCCACAGCAAGAGAAAATACATCTACAAAAAAATTGAAATATGACAAAATGCATCTACAGGAAAATAAAAAACATACCAAAAGCAGCAGTAAAAGAATGGGTGTGCAGGCTTAGCAAAGTGGATCCTCCACTGCGTCGCTCACATAGAGCGAGTTATATAATCACCAATAGCTAAATCAATTTCATAAAATGCCAAAACAAATACACTTGCAATTGTTTGAAATTCTGAATTCTTATTGCTAAAAGTGCAGAGTCTCACTTAGTTTGCCTGATGACTTTACATGGAAAAAAAAACAAATACTTATACTACTTGTTCTAAAACTGAAATGCTACAATATTGCTACATATCATATTGTCAAGTTTCCATAACCTTGAGATCGCTCTCATATCCAAAAAAATAGGAGAAAATTTCTGAAATATTAAAACAGTCCCGTTTTTATGCTTCCTGGCAGCACAGGTGGTTGTCCTTGACCCGAATTGACTCGACACTTGTGAGAGATATCTTGTGAAGTTGTTGAAAATAAATCCATCCTTGGACATCAAGGATTCTCCTGCATATTTCAAATATCACCCAGCCATCCTGAAAATATCCAAACCTAGGAGCATTTATGGGAAGTTAGCAAATCCTGTAATTTTATTAAAATTTCGATTTAAATGCTTTAAAAACTACAAATTTCAATTCATTTAAAAGTAGCAACAATTATACCTTATTTCTATGAGCTTCAAGGTTTTATGACTGAAATATGAGGGTTTGAGAATGAAACATAATGGATTGAAGAGATGGCTAGAAGGGTTAATGCATCAAAATAGGTATCAAAATAGCATCCAACATCTCCCCCAAGAGGAAGGTATTGCATACCCCCATGCATAAAGAGTGTCTTCAAAACTGACACTGTATATTCCAATGCACAAAAATGTTGTTTCTCTACTGCTATTAATCCTATGACATTTCTCCTATTTGAGGTGATGCATCAACACTAACCTGAGCTGCATGAAGGACCTTTAATCTCTGATACTTGGATTTGAGTGCCCTCTTTTGCTGATGCCATTTATATGCTTTCTTGGAGATTTGGATTTTATGAACTCTAAGATTTCTATTCTTTTTCCTCAATCTCTCATTCTCCAATTCCAATTCCATCTTTTCTAGTTTTAACTTTTCAACCTTCTTACTATTCTAAGAGAGATTTTTCTTCTTCTTGTACAGAGATAGGATAAATAATGGCTATGTCTTCATGATCGTGCTTTTGTTTGTAAGATCGAGTCTTCTCAACTGTCTAAGTATCTAACTCCAATATTTCTTCAGCTATTTGGTGATCAAAGATGATATTTACCTCTTCATTAATTTTCCCAATTCCTCCTATTGGATTTTCCTCTTCACTTTCCAGGGATATACAGTTCCTTTGCTATTTCTCATCACTATTTTCTGTTGCTTTTTTTTTCTATCCATGTTGATGTTTTCTTGACCTTCTTTCATATGTGGTAAAGATTTTATCTGTTTTCTTGGAATTGCAATTCTTGTTTTACCATGCTTCTGGTTCTTATTCTTATCTGAGGTTGTTTTGAGTTTGTTTCCTTAGAGTCTTCTATATCATATTAAATGTATGTTAGCATTAACACTTCATCTTCTTTCAATCCTTCATATAACTGCTCCCCTGGTTCTTCAAATTCATAATGAACTACAAACTACTTCCATGTCAAACTTTGTTTTTGTAATTCATGTTTAAGGGTAATTTTAATGATCGCACAATGAAAAAGGCTTGAGGTAGTGTCTCCAGTTCATTTCTGAACAGCTTTAGCCATTTTGGAAAGGCTCTGTAGCAAAAAATAGGGTATGTTGATCTCACAATCACCCCTCAAATGATGCATCACTTTAATATGGTAGAGGTATACGATACTAAATATTCCTTCACAAGTAAGCAATTTCTGAATAATATATGCCACTTCATCCCAATGATGAATTAACCAACTCCATGGAACCCCCTTCTTCCATTTCACTAAGACTCCCCTTGAACTTCATAGGAAAGGTACCCATGCCTTATCTTCAAACTGTTTTGTTTTGAAGAACCTCTCCCCTTGTTGAGGTAGTCCAATAATTTGTGCCTAGATATATTTAGACAACCTGAAAGTAAAATTCCCTATTGTGGCCCTCTCTCCATCAAATGAATGGGAAAATTAACAACTAAACTTTTAATTGTATCCATCAAAATTGTCAAAGAAGGGAATCTACTGTTTTTTTTCAAAAAATTATAAACATTTTTCATGATTAGTAGATGAGTCAAATTTCCCTGGTTCTACTCTAGAAACCATTTTTTCTTTTACTTTTAGTAAAGATTTCAAAAGAGAACTCAACTGAGAGATTTGAAATGTTACTTAAGAGCTCTGTTCTACTTTCAATTTTAACTAATAAAATAAAAAATTTCTTGTTTCAAATTGGGCTTACCTCTCCTCAAGTGATTTCTTATTCACAATGAATCCTCTGTACATCCAAATATATTTTGATATTTCTATTGTTCCCTCAGCTACACCTGCATACTCTGTCGCCAACAATTTTACCTTTGTAATTTTGAAAGTAATTCCTCTCTAAAGTTGTGGGAGTAGGGAAGAATTACTTTTGCGTTTTTTTACATTATTCTCTACAGTCGTGGGAGTAGGAAAGAATTACTTCTGCATTTTTTTACATTCTTTTATGCATGAGTGGGAGTAGGGAAGAATTACTTTTACATTTTTTTTACATTCTTTTCTGCATGCTTGGGATTTGAACTTCTATGGAAGCATGAAAATGGAAAAAAAAACATCTCATGTGTTTTTCACACACCTTCTCTGTAGTTGTGAGAGTTTAAATTGGAAATGAGCAGTCAACTAAGATAATGAAAAATGCTAGCAGACTGCTTCTATGATCATGAATTGAACATGACAATGAGAAATCGACTGAGATAATGAAGAATACTAGCACTGCAATCATGAATCAATCCCAGCAATGATAAAATCAACTGAGATGACATACTTCCTCTATAATCGTGGAATAAACCTTGAACTACTAAATTTTTGGCAGGCTGCATGGGAATGAGGAAATTGTTTCTTGTAATCATGTTTAAAACTGGTTGTTTCCCACCTCTTTTATAATTATGATTTGAACTTGCCTTCTATATTTATGTTTATGAACTAAAAACATTTAAGATAAAGTATCATGTGTTTGAAATTTTTGAAGGTATACAAATTAAAACCTTAGGAATTTTTTTTATGATTCAATACAAAATGAATTCTGAAGCCTACTTGTAAAGTGTAATTTAGGCATGATACCTGCAACTGTCTTTTTTTAACTACCAATTTTGATCCCTGGGGTAGGGGAATGAATGGATGGATGATCGAAGTGTGAGGATGAGAGTGAATGGGTAGATATTTGGGTTTATAAAAGGGTAAAAAGTCATTTTGTCACTTACTAAAAAAAATGAAGAATAATGCAACTTTTTAAAACATTAAAATAAAAAATACTTACAGACTTGCTTGCTACTCCCTTGTGCTCTTCATGTTTTTTGATGTAACTGGTTTGGATTGCTGAAGCTTATTTGATCCTCTGAATATCTTCACATGTGCCCCTCAT
This sequence comes from Pseudotsuga menziesii, assembly GCA_001517045.1. Lineage (NCBI taxonomy): Eukaryota > Viridiplantae > Streptophyta > Pinopsida > Pinales > Pinaceae > Pseudotsuga > Pseudotsuga menziesii. The sequence goes on from LPNX010999783.1 coordinate 269,181, forward strand.
GCAATTATTTCCTGGTTCCTATAGCTTGGTGTGTCTTTCTACTACAAGGTAGGATTGCTTGTCATGCATTTGTCTCAGGTCCCACAGTTAGGCTTAAAAATCAGGTCCCTCTACTTTTTCTCTAACTTGATTTTTAGGTCCCTTTTTAATTCTGAAAACTTAAAGATTTTTATTGAAATGAAACTATGCTAAGATGCAAAATCAAATTATGACATCTACAGAAGGCTTGGAAGGCCCTCTCAACCCT